>JAUBOD010000132.1:226649-238408 GCA_032353885.1 Nothura maculosa
TTCCCTCCCCACCTCCCTTTGCTCTGGTCCGTCTCTCCCAGGCCTGGAAAGAGCCTTATGAGTGTGTTGGAGTATAGGAGTAATAAATTAAGGAACACTACTCAAAGAAGCAAAAGCTTCCAACAGGGCTATATATTATTTATTTGGTGCCATCAGATTAATCATAGCTCTTCGTCTTTCTTGATATTGCTTTATAACTGTCTTCTGTAAACTTTAAGAAAAATGAAGATGTTTTGTTATAATAACAGCTCTTAGCACTTGCACTTTACATCTTCAAAGTGCGTTACAAGCATTACTCCACATAAATTACTGTGTGTAGATTAACCCCCTTGCAACAAGCACTTTTTTTAAGACATGCAGCGCATGGCTAATATGAAGGCTTTCGCAGACTATCCTCTCACAGACTATCCTCTCGCAGACTATCCTCTGTTTTCATGATATTTAAATATTTAGGGCAAACTGTCTGCAAAAGGAGCCTCAACCATCGTTGTTTTGATTCCTTTTTTTTTTTTTTTTCCTTTTCTGTAAAAGGCAGAATAATCTGTGTGAGATGGGACAAGTGGAAGTTGACTTGCTGGAGAGCAGGTCTGCAGAGAAGGCACTGGGTGTCCTGTGGACAACAAGTTGACCATGAGATAGCAGTATTCCCTTGTGACCAAGAAGGCCAATGGCATAATGGCCTGCATTAGGACAAGTCTTGCCAAGACATGTACAGAGTTGATACTCCCCGTCTGCTCAGCTCTGCTGATGCCACATGTGGAGTGCTATGCACAGTTTAGTATTGTCCCCAGTACAAGAGGGACATGGAACTATTGGAGAGAGTCCAGCGTAGGGCTAAAAAGCTGATCAGAAGGCTTGTTTAGGCTGGAGAAGAGAAGGCTGAGAGGAGATCAGTGCTTATCAATACCTGCCAGCAGGGTCAGGGTGCCCAGAAAAGGGGTGCAGCTCATGTCATCTGGAGCTTGGTAGGTCGCTGCCATAGAAGTGGTACAGCGAGGCAGAAGACAGTCCTGGAAAGGAATCACCTACCTTTACCACAATTACTATCCAGAACTTACTGATAAATCCTTCAGGAATGTCTCCAAAAGGTTCTGAAGACCATGAGGCACTACTGTCCAATGGGACACTAGAGGAAGGCAGGAAGCCAGAGCCCTGGGGTTGTTTGGGGATTTGTTGTAGGGTGACCGAGCACTGCAATAGGCTGCCCAGAGAGGCTGTGGAGTCTCCTTCTTTGGAGATCTTCAAAACCCAACTGTATGTGACTCTTTGTCCCGTGTCTAGGTGTCCCTGCTTGAGTAGGGGGATTGGATTAGATGATCTCTAGAGGTCCCTTCCAACCTCAAGCATTCTGTGATTCTGTGTGTCATAACTAGATGTCTCTGCTCTTTAATGAGGGCAAATGCAGGAAGCCCCCCCAGGGTTCATCCCTGACTCCTGCAACTAAGCCTCTTGCTGCAGCCAGAGGGTCCACAAACCCCATCCCGAGCCACTGCTGCTCTGTCACATATGACACAGAACTATTGAATGGGTAGAATGATATTTTCTGGTACTACTAGATGTAAAACACTGGGCTCATATACATTCAGCTCATAGAATATATTTGTACTATTTTGACTCTGTGAAATTCTGTCGCGTATTGCTGTGGACTTCTGGGCAGCCCCCCACCATTTCTGATGCCTCTCCTACCATTACTATTTCCAACAAACAAAAGCAGCAATATCTCCAAACCAGAAGACCCTGAAGGCCCCAAACTCAACATATTTGTGTGTCATTTTTTTTCATTGAAATATGTAAATACATCCCATCTCAATGTATCTCCAGGTACTATTCCTTTATATCTCTTTAAATGAGATTTTATTTAAAAATCTCTTTAAAAGGGATTTTTGTTTTTTGGCTAACTAATACAGGCATTTTGGGGATGAAATTTAAGGAATGATGTTGAAAACAGAGACATAAATATCTATGAGAATGGCTTTTTGTAAAGTTTATTGAATCCTTTTTTATGTCATGTAATTGATTTAAAGTCAGAGTAACTCATCTGACTTGTCTAACTTATTGGATACTGCTATGACTGAGTGCATTCAAAAAACTTTTTTTTCTTACATTACAAGACCTCGAGGATGAACACACATCACCTACAACAAATCAATATATATCTAAATTATGAAATCTACATTTACAAACTTCATACAAGGCTTCTTGAAGTTTGTATCTATGTAGCTGGTTACTAGTACTATTCAGAGGAGAAATTACATATAGTGAGACTATTTGATTAGTAAAAGAGAACTGTTACAGTTTTGATGATAGCTCTTTAAATTTCAGACATAGACTTGTTCTCCTGAAATACTTAAACCACCATAGTGGCAAATTACTCTGCCTGCTCCTCCCTGTACAAACTTTGGATCACTGGGCTTGTGGTTATACTTTATACTTCACTCAGCACACTGCAGAGTTTATGAAGAGCCTGCTGTCTGTAAGACTGGTATCACAGCACTTGCCTCCTCTTGAATTTTATCTAGTAATTTGATTTTTCTGCTTAGGTGTTCATGCTGTGCTTCTGTTCTCAGAAAAGCTAATGAAATTAAGTATTCTCTAAGAAATGCTTCAGTGTCTCTCAGAATAAGATTAAATGAAGGAATGAATATGACTAATGGCTGGGGAAGAGGGGCAGGCCCTTCAGGCACTAAAAGAGCATAGACAGGAGAAGATCATCATTCACCTACTGAGCCAGTGAGCTCCTGAGCAAGGGACTGAGAGCATCTATCCATTTACCTGCCAATCTGTCGGTCATACAACAACCCAGGTGAGCAATCCCTTGCTTAGGAAGATACATGAAGCCCAGAGCATGCAAACAGACCCTCCAGACACATGGAGGCAAGAGATGTTCAGAATACAGTTAAAGTGGCTTCTGCCACCATTAGAAAAAAAATAAAACCAAAAGAGACAGAAAACTTGGGAGTGATTAGGATATTTAAGATATTTAAGATATTTTGTTCTGGGAGAACAGCACTGGAATCCTTTGTTCTGCCTTATGACGTGCAGGAATCCAAATATCACTCACTTGAGGCTTTAACAAGTCCTGGCTGTGCAAGAGCTTCACACATCTGGACAAGAGAAGATTTTTATACCTGTAACTCAGGGGAAGACATAGAGGAAACTAAATATGTTGCCCTAAGGCAGCATTTGAGGTTGGCTTGAAAAGCCTGCACTACCAGCATTGTTACATTTTGTACTTGGATCCTCTATTTCTTGTTCCAGTAATAGACCTGTGTCTTTCCAATGACATCAGAACTGTTTTTTCAGATACATAACAAAAAGCATAACTGAAAGCAATATTTGTAAGTCCAAACATGCTTCCTTTAATACCAGTTAATTACTTAGCTAAGTTTGATGAATAGGAAGCTGGGAGCTATAATATCTAACCTTTCATTTAAAACTAAATAAATAAATAAGTTGTTTGATAAGGGTTCATTTTGCAGAAAAGTGTGACAGCTTTGCATTTATTCAAGTTATAACTTCTATTTTTTGTGTATGTGAGGATGTCTCTCTGGTATTTGCACAAAGCATATATCAAAGCAGGAAATCAAACTCCTAGGGAACTGGCCATCATTGGATTATTACTCCTTTGTACAAAAGTACAAAGATACAATTTAAATCTTCCATTTGGATTTAATACCATTACCTTTGTGACTAGTTTGGCCTGAGCAATTCTGTGTTAAACTGTTTAACTTGACATGGTTGATGAATTGCGACAATCTTCTTTCTGATAGACTTCCAAATAACCAGAAAGTGGCAATACTGAAGAATTTGGTCACTACTGAGATTGATGCATAATAACTCTTCTGTCATTGTTAACCAATTTATACAGTTTAAAAGTGGTTACATCAGTTTTAGAGTCCAAAGAATATTGGATCAAATCCTTCCTTGTGATATTATTTGTGGAAAAGCTTGCATCCATCACCCTCCAGTGTGTACAAAAGCTTAAGGATTGACTAAACAATACCCTCTGATGTTTTTCTCTTTCCAAAATTCAAGTCCTTCACAGTTCATGTGACCATAAACAGGCTATGAATTTCCCCTGGCACTGAAATGTAGGATTAGAAACCATGAAAGCTGGCATCTTGCTGCATATATGTAAGTACATAAATAACTATGAGAAAGCAACAGACAGAAAGAGCCACATCACAGAATATGATGGACTAGTGGATCCACGAAAGATCAGATTTGAAGTACTGATGGGTTTGTTGTTGCAGAGGGTGAAAAGTTGGTACCAACTTAACTCCCATCAGTTATAAATGACAACTTGAAACAGAAATTATCAACAATAGCAAATGTATTTTCAATAGCTCTCCAAAGAGAGCTAGCAATGAGAAATAGCTTGCAAACAGAATAATTTTACAGATTTTAAAATTGTAAACACAGCTTAAGAAAACTCTCTTCCAAGCTGACCAGTAGGAATAAATCCGTCAGCTCATGGATGACCTTTCCTTACAGCAAGGGGTTCAGTTTCTCCCTTGTAGCCACTGGATGGATCATTGGTGCCTGTGAAACCACACAGGCATAAAATTATATGAGAAGTGAATCATCCCAAGCGAGCAGATTTGGGCCTGGCATCCTGGAACTGCTAAAACAATTGTATCACTAGTCCCTTGGCAGTTGTTATCTATTCTGTGATGGTGAAGTGTTCAATTTTGCTCTATTTGATTGATTCACAATATATTTTAAGGAAATAAAATATTTTCATAGCATCTTTCCTTCAAAGGGTCCTGAATTGCCTGGCACATGATGCTGTGGACTGCTAGAGAGAGATGTCATCAGAGACATTAACACAAATCCTGCCCTGCAAGTGCTGCTTATGTCTCTCACTGAGGCTAGGCCTGAGTACACTTCAGGTGATCTTTTAAAAATTGCAGCAAGATTTTCCAAGTTATAAAAAATGGCAAATGAGGAAGGAAATAATCTAAGATATAAACCATCATATAGACAAAATAAGGGGAATCTCAATCAGAATATAACTTAAATATGCCTACTTCAAGTGTTGCATTACCCTCTGGGTTGTCTAATATAGCATAGGATGGGATGTTGGATAGAGTCTTGCCTGTGGTCAGCATGAACAGAGGCTGAGATAAACCCTCCAAATGCCTTGAGCTGTTATCTTCTTATCTTGCTGCTCTGGTTTATACTTCAAGAAAGCTTTGAGGTTTCAAACCTCAAAGCTGCAACATATCAGGAACTTGTAATTTTGACTAACATTGACCTGAATAATAGTCAAATAGGTTGATAACAAAGAAGCACTGGATTTAAACAGGTAGACATAAAATTGGATGAGAAAGCACTTGGACAGATACCCATAAGGTAGAAGACAAGGCTTGAATATCCCAGCTCTGGGTTCTCCGTTTAAAACCTGATGAGACACCATCAAGAAGAACTGAAAGAATAAAAGAATTATAATTTATAAGTGGACTGAATCATGGTTGCATAATATAGCATGGATTAATACAGGTTGCTTTAGGATAAGTATGTACAGAACTGCAAATCTCCAATTTCTACAGGGAGATAAGTGAAGAGTTATTTGCCTCTCTACCTGGCATTAATATTCCTGACTGGAGTAAGAGGATGACAAAATATCTGATGTTAATATCAGTGGAGAACTCTCCACACATATTTTAAAGTACTTGTTCAGCATTCCTCAGGATCAGTTCCAAACTATTTAAACATTCATTCAAAAAAAAAAAAAGAAAAGGGGAGGGGGGGGCAAAGAGCATTTGCCATTAGCACACCTGAGTTTTGGTGAAAAGAAACCTCTTTGGCCAGAGAAACTAAAGACATACAAAAGGGCCAAACTTGATATTTACTTATAGTATTGTCAGGCTCAGAGGCTGGGTTGAGGGATTGGGATCCCCCTTTTTTCTTTTTTTTCAGAGCTTTGAATGCAAATGAATTGTGCAAAGAGAGATGACAGCTGTTATTTCTTCACTCTTGGTTGGTGACAGACACTACATTCCATTACAGGGTTAAGAAAAGCTAATCTCAACGGAATATATGTTTCTAGGCTGGCTTGTCTGCAAGTGTACTCAGGACTTGATATGTTATCAGAATTATTCTATTCCAGTGCTGATGTCACAGCATTTTACGTTACCACTCTCTGAATCATTAGCTACGGTTCTCTTCACACATTTCATAGATTTCCTTTAATTCTGAAGAAAACGTGGCACTGCCATTAGTCCCTCGGGAACAAAAAGAAGAATCAGCCATTCTTTCAGACACTATTACCAAAAAAAAAATCTGAATTATAATGAACTTTCTCTCCCTAGACTGGTTTAAGTTTTCCTCAGCTCAGAATCTATTACTGACTGTTAAAAAATGAGAGAAAAAAAATCTTCTAAAGAGCTATAAATACCCTTTGGGAATATTTCATCTGACACACATAAATAAATGTGCTGCAGTAGCTGCGCTGCATTCCCTGGGTAAAAGGCAGCCCTGTGTGAGATGTGTCTTGCGCTTTGGTTTTGTCTCCCCTTCTCACTGTCTCCTGTGCAACTCGCTTTGCAGGTTTCAGACAGGAAACCCCCTTGGAGATTTGGCTCTGCTATCATCACTTCTATTATTTTGCAGGAAGAGCCTGATCTTTTCAGTCAATCATTTGTCTTGGTGAGGGAGGCCCTGATTTTCATTTATGCTAAAAGGCCACTTTGGAGTGCTCTGTCAGTGCAGTGGTGTTAAAATGAGCACAGATAACGTTTGTACTCTCTTTAAAGCACTCCTCTGACAGAACAGTGTGAAATAGCTGTAAAGTATGTGGAGATCAGGCTTACTATGTTCTGGTTATTGTGTTTTACTTCTGGTACTATGTTTTGATTAACTAACAGTGGTATCTTGTGAAAATGACATCAACATTAAGAAATCACAGATATATAAGAAGAGCCCTTAGATATACATATGTGTATCTACCTATACATGCATATCTATATGTACCCACACCTGTACAACACTTAGAGGTGGATTATCTGATACAGGTCCAAAAACAGTCATAGATATGTCAGAAGTTATGTCAAGAGCAAGGCCTAAAAGGGCATTAAGTGTGTGAATTATAGGGAAAAAAGAAAGAATTTTCTCTCTGATAAAAGAATTTTTCATTAATTGACATAGTGAATGAATGAATGGGCCTCTTAATTAGGTGACTGTATCAATAAAGGGAGGAAATGCACTGAGCAGTTGAAGCCAGACTGTGCAGTCTGGAGGCCACATTTGGGCTAATTGCCCAGGGAAAAATGCTAGTTCATGTAATCAGAGCAGAACCAATTGATTATATCAGTAAATGGCACAGGTACACATAAAAGTGTAACATCAATTCCCTATCAATAAAAAATAGGGTTTGTGAGTTGAGTGCCCAAGATTTCACTATAGACAATAAAGAGCTCAGTTCAGTTGTTTCTAGTGCTACTTGAGGTACCTTTACATATCTCACCTACTATCCAGTTACTACTTGGAAAGTCTAAAGATTTCCCATAGATTCATATCTATCAGCTCTGAATGATGTCTCAACCTATGACATCTAAAATTTAATGCATGCCTCTGTGGGCAATTTCTGGATTTATCTGGTTTTATCAATCCTTATATGAACCAGAGATTGCCTTATTTGTAACCAGAACTCATGGATCTCTCTCTGTATATATATCTTTAAGAAAATAAGTTTTTGTAGTTCTGGTACTCATAGACCCTAGACCCTCTTTTTTTTTTTTTCCTTTTTCTTTTTAACCATGGCTGTTGTACAGAATTTATGAGTTTAAAATCAAGGCCAACTTTCTCATGTGGTTCTGTATTACAGGATTTTCTTTTGGCTATTTATGCATTCCGATTCCCAGAAGCAGCAGCAGGAGGTCCTGGACATGAGAAGATAGTCCTGTCCGTCCTTAGACCTTATCCCTGTACTGGTATGGTAGTTTAAGTACTGGTACTTTATGTACTCAGCTCCAGATAGGCCCTAAACAAAGATCTGACTTATAAACTTAACAAGGATTCTACAGTAAATATTAACTAATAACAGGCAGAGCTGATCCATCCCAGTGTTTAATATCATAGATAAGAATAGCATGGGGTCCTTTCATTGGCAAGTGAATTTCTTAATACTATACAAATGGCATTTAAAGAAATGCATTGCCTGCTATTTTGTAGGGCTCCCATTTAAGAAGCTGCATCTCATGAGGTTACTCTGTGGCAAAATTCCTAAAAGGATTGGTAGGAAGCATGGAGAGAGTGAATCAACTTTGCTGGAACTACTTTCAGTAATGACTGCAGGTAATTAAAAGACTAAAGGTATCTGGTATTCTCTAGGTCTAAGGGATTTTAAAAGCATGCAACAATGGTGTCAATTGAGCTTAAAAGTAATTTAAGATACTAGCTGGCCTTTGGACTATAAAATAGCTTTTATGTAATGGAGGAAGTAGAAATTAAATATTGTCTCAATAAGTCCTTAAAGATCTTTTATATTTGCAAAGCTAGTCCTTATTAATAGGGACGGTTATGTCAAATATAACACAGAAGTCTTTTCAGTATCTGAAAATGTGACCTTGCAAACTCAAGTGGTTTTAGCCACTCTGTTCATGCAAAGGTGCAAGACCAAATAGCTGCTGAATTCAGTACTGCAGGGAGAGATCAAACACAGGCTCCAGGACTGCAGGTCCAGTGCAGGGAGCAGTCACTGCTCACGGCCATCTGCTCTTAGCCCTGAAAAATGAGGAGAAACACAGCATTGAGGAAAGGACAGTCAGTGCAAACAGCAACAGGCTTTATTTTTCTCCAGGCTCTTACTAGAACTTGCTTTCTCTGCATATAAATGTTGAAAATGCAGGTCTCAGCTTGAAAGATAAATATCTGATTTTTGTAAAAATCTAGCATGGAATTTAGGTTATTTAACTGAAGTACTTGCTGTGTGCCTACATCTTAGGGGTTAATGAAACAGCCTTTTCTGTGTAAGTCCCTAAATTCCCTAGATATTCCAAGGAGAGAGATAAATGGTTTGAAGGCCATCAGAAAAGGCCATGCACTCCTAACTGAAGTACTTAAACTTAGGTGAATAAGAACTGCCTCTAGAGGATTTCACAATTGCTTTTCTCTTTCCCATGATGACAAAGTAAATTTAGGCACTTCAGAAAGACTATTTAATTCGGGTCTTAAAATGCAGGTAGGGTTACTGCTGAATTTGGGTAAGCAGCATCCAACAAGCACTTTGATATAAAAATTACAGTGTATTGTTGAGCACAAAAAGAACAGCTACAGTTACTCTAAACACAAAGAGAAAGGGAGAAGTATAGATAAAATATTCACACAGTATTCTGAAATCCTCTCTTTGCCAATAGTTTCATTTCATAGCAAATTGAATAAAAAAGATTATCCTCATTTTTGAAACCCACAAACAGTTGAGATTATTTCTATTTCTTCAAAGTTGCCCTGACTCTGAGACACCAAGGCATGTTAAAGAGGAAAACATATAGCCAAAGCAAACAGACAACCTCCCCTTCACGGATTTGACACGAATACAGCATCACTGTTGGCAGACCTTCCAGTAGAGGAAGGATCAAGAAGGTGCTTGATTATTCCACCACCTGCAGACTCTGATCTGGAACAATTATTTGCAATAACCGTAAAAATAATAATGATAATATGCACTTTACCATGCTTTTCTGTATTCTAAGATGAAAAGGCAATTAAAGCCACTAAAGCCACATTGTCTTATGGAAAGCTCTGTATCAGCCAGAACAGCACTGTCTCTGGAGGCCTAAAAGGACTAAAAATCATTCAGCCTATGTCTCCTCCAAGTGCTCTTTCCAGGCCAGAGCCTCTGAGATAACCACGTGCATCCAGAGCACCTACAGACCCTCAAACTATTACTCTGGGTTCAAAAGCAAAGCATGCAGCCAGTGGACTGCAGCTGCATTCAACAAACATTTCAAATGACTTTATAAGGACTTTTTCCTGCCTTTCGCCATTTGAAGGATCTGCTGGCTTTATTCCACTCACTGTTCCCTCACCTTTTTCCAAATCTTCCCTGGAAAGCCCTTTTTTATTTTTCCATCTGTCTTCCACCTCTTAATGTCTTAATGCTTTTACTGTGTCATTCAGCTTTATGAAATGTTTTGAGGCACTTTCTGCATAAAAGATACTGTCCTATGTAAGGCCAGCTCATGCTGTGTTGTTTGCAGAGAAAACAAGGGGGAGGAAGAGCAAAGGAAGAAGGAGTTAATTATCTGGGAGCTGTGGAGCTTCCCACCACCATGGCCTCCACATGTGGTACTGACGCAGCCACCGAGGATGACTGGGACAGGCAGGATCTTGCTGACAGCTCCCCGAGAGCTGCTTTAACCAACGTCATAGAGAGGCTCACACAGAGCAGCAGGACACCAGTGATGTAACCCAAGCTGAAAACATCAAGCAACATCAATGACCTTTGAGAAACACAAAAGACCTTCTGCCCCATCCTCCTCTGCTGGGCAAACTCTTGCCCTCTTCCAGTTGCACTGCTCACCTCCGCTTGACAAGCACTTTAGTCAGGGAAAGAGTGAAAAATCACAGCACAGCTGCAAAAAAGATAGATCCTCATTCATTGCCTCAGTGCTGATATTCTTCTGTAGCTACATGTGCTAGGATGCTAATGACTAACCTAGAATTCAGATTGTGAAAATTTCAGAGATACTTAGCAAAACTTAACTAGATCAGGATCTGACTTCTGAGGTTTTCTCAGAATCCGGAGTTACTAGTGGCCATGGCTGGTATTTTGTGGTAAGGACATTAAGCAATGCAATAGGGAACAGTCAGGATCTTTCTCCTTCCTCAGGGAATTACAGTTTGAACTGAAACACATTAAAGTGAGAAAACTCGAAAGGATTACAATTTGTTTTCTTTAGGATGTGCTGATGTGATGCAGAAGGCACCGTTGTTTTTTTGCCAGGGCTAGCTGCTGGGTGTCAGGCTTGGCAGCCACCTTGTTTCTGTTGCATTCACCTTCTCTTCTCTTCTTCCTTCCTGACCTCAGGGGAAAATTATTACTACCTGTCCCATCCAGCAATTATCCCATTTGAATAAGTGAGCTGCAGCCAGGAGGGGAAAAAAAAAGCTTTTTCTTGCCTTCAAATTTTCTAGAGCTTTTGCTTTTGTTTTTCAAACACCAGGAAATTTCTCCCATCTGCAACGTTGTGTCTGGAACCCTATTTAAATGAGTAAATCAATAAACTTCAATCCATCATCTGTCTGGGTGATCCAGTGGCAATCTGGCCACAATCCTTGCATCAAAGAGCCCACCGGTCACAGTATCAAAACAAGCAGGGATATAGCAAGCTCTCACTATTTTTGCTAAAATGGCTGTAGCAGGATTACTTTGCCCTCTGTCATATAATCCTCGCTAGCAGTGCACTAGGCATGTAAGCTATTACTTTTTCTTATAGTTTCAACACGTTTTGTGAATTATTACCACAGTAGCTCCCACGTTCACTAAATCAATCATCAAATGTGCCCTTTCTGCAATGGTTGCAAGTTAAACGAAGCTAGTGGCCTACTTTAAGACTAGAGATATTACAACACTCAGAGATATTCTAGTCTGTCTGTGTTCATAGACCACAGTCATGACTGGGTCCCCTCAGCACTTAGTCGACTCTCTGGGCACTCAAAATCAAAAAAAATCAACAACAAAAAAAATCAAATTACTTTTTCAAGGTGAAATGTGGAAAGGACATTTTTGCCTCTTGAAAGCCAAATCCATCTCT
>JAUBOD010000132.1:242670-259277 GCA_032353885.1 Nothura maculosa
CCAAGATTTTAAGGAGATTAGAATGAAATCTGCTTGACGTTTTATAGCTTGTTATGGGCCATATAGTCTTTTACTTGTATTCTGATTCCTTTGGGCTCCATTTACCAGGTCACAGCTTCATTAGTTGAGGGCTAATGACTGACAGCAAAGTCAAGGGACATTTCTTGTTCAGCAGAGTCCCTTATTTAAGTCAGGGTTCCCAAAGCTTGTTGAGAAGATGAGGCCACAGCAGGGTGGCTGTGGCCCCAAGGAGCACAAGAGATGGAGATTCTTGGCTGTGCTCATGTGTTTGACCACCTCATCTGACACTAGGAAGATGCACTACCTCAGCACCAGCTGGAGTCATGAAGAATTTAATCTCTTCACTTTTGGAAATACTAAGTCTATGTTACTGGTAGATGAAGGAAATGGTGTCTGATGCTTCTGAGTATTTTTGTTTTGTTTGGTTTGTTTCTGTCCTTCAGGAACTTCACCTGTAGGTTTACCAAACCTCAGGCTCCAAGTGTCACTAGTGTAGCCTGATAAAAGACCACCATGACTGCAGGATGAAAGCAGGACTTGATAATAAAGACAACTATTGCAATTTTATCTGGCTGCTCAGGGCGGCCAGGCACTGGGCAGAGCCCTCTGATACGTAGTGCACATGGGGAGCCCACGGCAGGAGTCAGGCAGAAGTTACCAGACCTGGTCCAACTTCTGCTTTTGCGATGTTAGTGATGGGTTAGCCATGGGTTAGCGATGTCACCCACACACACATACTGGGTGGTGGCTTCTCCCCAGAGCCCTAGCAAAGTCAGGGGCATCCAGCACAGAGCCGGCAGGGCCTCTGCAAGGAGGACCAGCAGCAACGGGATGACTCAGTCACTAAAGGAGATGGCAAGGCAAAATCAACTGAATTATTTTCAGATGCTCCTTCCACTGCTGAGCTTGACTTTTAACTGAAAGTTATTACTTCACGCTTTTTTTTTCCCCTTTTGTGAAAATGCTGATTTTTTAGATAAGCAGTCACACCTCCCTATACTATATTTTCCATTCAAAGAAAACTTTTCATTTTGGGGACTGCAATAAAGCAAACAAAAAGTCATTCTACAAACACTGAAAATAAGGAAGCTAGATAACCTACAGCGGCTGATTTTGCAGTGGAATTCCTTTCCAGTTGCCATCTCCTTGGGCACCTGCAGTCTGCTTCCTCATGTTATTTCGGTGGTGATAACCTCTAGCTGCTGTGCTTGACTGCAGAGGCCATCTGTCAAGATCCAAAGCTGCTAGGGGGAACCAAATGAGTGGCTGAATTGTCTGTCCCTCCTCTTTGATCATCTTCTGTTGTTAAACCTGAGGCATTTGATTGTTTTTGAGATTTCTGCCTGGGGTGGAATTTGGCTGAAAATGGCCAATAGGTGTAAAAGTGATGGCATAAAACTGGGACTGGACACTGAGTAATCAAATGTAACTTTTTGCTATGGTAGGCCAGACTTAAGAATGGCCTTTTGAGTGGGTTTTGGTTTTTTTTTAGGTATTTTTAAGTTTTTACATAAAATTTTCAACAGCAATGGTAAATAAATAATGTAGCAAACCTATATAGGAAAGAGATTTATTTCCCTGTTAAGTTTGTTTCCTCTGGGTGAGATTCAGACCTACAGTCTTGTGCAGTTCAGAAACCAGGAAGGCTGATGTGTGGTCCCAGGTGTGCACAAGTAGGACCCTTTACCTCCTTCAAATCCTGAGGGAGCATGGGGCAGGGCCTTGCACGTATCTCTTTGGTGTTGGGGATGAACTAGGAGCAGTTTTGTTGAGGCTGAGGTTTGTGACATTAGAGCATGGTCAGCACAAGCCTTGCCCAGGGGCTAATGTCGTAACTGAGACCATGGGAACAGCCATGAAGGTGTTAGGGTAGGAACAAAGATGGACCATTTGATAGAGCTGCCTGTGCAAAAGGATCTCCTGCAGGTAACGTATTTCAGTCTTTAAATATTTCTGTGTCTAAGGATTTCTATGTCCACAAAGGCAGTTAGGCGCTCAGACCCCTGCAGCTCCCCGCATTCCCTTGCCATTCGAATAGGAATACTTGCATTTAAAGAGCCTTGAGGGCGTGTTATGTTTTGCACTGCAGATCTGGCATGTTTAATTAGCTCAAGATTTCATGGGCTCTGTTCTCTTAACCTTGTCAGGGATTGCGGTGTCGTGTTTAATGAAGGGATAAATGGGCAGGAGCAGTGCTCAGAGTATGGGGTGAGGAATATGTTGAAGAAGATCCCACAGAGATGGAGATCTAGAAAAGAAGCACTTTCATTTATATTTGTGTTATCGGAAGCTGAAGTCCCCCTAGCAGAATTTCACACTTTTTTCACCGTATAGAGCCTTTCTTAGAGAAATAACAAGCCTTCTGGGGCTTAGCAGCAGCGCAAACCTGTCCTGCTGTGTAGTGAGGTCCTCAGGGCACCCTCTGACTCCTTCTGGGTGGAACGTGAGAATAATCAGTGTAATCCAAACATTTGGGTGTCACCAGTTTTTGACTTTAACAATGGTACCAGATAATTTTCTTTATTGAACTTGTACAAGCTTAAACGTAAGTGAATCAGTGATAGAAGGGATGAAAGCATCATAACAGTGCATTAACATTCACCCCCTGAGAACGGTTTCTCTAATGCAGTTCAGACTAAATGTGCTGAAAGGGTAGAGCTTTGAGAAGGATAATGATTGTGTGAGTATCCTTTTATTTTCCTTTTCCTTTTATTTATTTATTTTTTTCTTTTCCTGGAGTGGAGGATCTTTTTGAAAGTGGCCCTCCTGTTGTCTTATTCTGCATTGCCTAGGATTGTTCTTCCTACACAACGAATTGAATTTGCTTTATGAAAAATATTGCAGGGTCTGCGTTCTTATTTTATGTGTTTGATGAATTTAGACCACAAAGATCTGCTAGCTGCTTTTGTGCATAGACTGTATTCAGTTTGGGGTTTTCAGGTAAGTGAATTTAAGCCGTAGATTATCTGAGATAAAGAGAATAAATATAAAAGAGTGTGTAATCCTGAAAGATCTGGTTCCTGGCAGGAGTCTTTAGGCGATAACGTGAAATGAACTAGAATACAGATATACGTCGCAGTGCCAGAGGACAGCAGGCTGTCAAGACCCTGAAACACTTTGCATATAAAGGCATAGTTGTACAGCGGGGATCAAGAGAAATGCATGATTTTCTCATTAGAGATGTGATGCTATAAGTAGAAGGATGTGGCTAGCAGAAATAAACAACACACAAGGATTCTGTTCAATTTGTTTTTTTACTGAAATGGCACTGAAAAACATAGACATTCAGCACTTGTCCTGCATCTCTTTTATTTTTATTTTTATTTTTTTTAATCTAGTCATTAATAAACTCCTTGGCTTCAATTTGCCTTTTTTAGGGGCTTTTCTCAGCTTGCTGTCCCTTCAGAGCTGAATGTGATAACAAACTGCAGACTGCGTATTGGGTGTTTGTTTGCATCTCTACATCTTACACCTTGTAAGTATTTTATTCTTTAATTTTGGAAGGTTTCTTTTTGTTGCTGTTGGATTATTTTGCTTCCTTTTCTCTAACTTTTAAAGAGCAAATTCAACTGACATTTTACAGATCTAATGCCAGGTCAATGTATTTGCTTTACACTGGTGTTAATAACTATATAATATACAGATCATTTTTGTGTAAATGATAGGTGCATTTGAGCCTGTTTGAGTTAAGCTAAGTATATGTACAACCCTGACGTTTCCTCTTCTCAGACCTTATGCAAAACCCCAAATAGAATATACCTCTATTTTAACCTGCAACAAAGCCATCGGGGCACTTGTCTTGCTGGATTTTAAAAGCCATAAATTGAAATCATTAGATCATAATAAAAAATGAAATTAAATCATAAATTAAAAGGCATGCTTTGCTTGTGGCAGGAAATAATTTTTCCTTTTTCCTTGTGTGCATTTTTTTCAGTCAGTAAGTAACTGACCTTGGTCCCCAGGCATTGTAAAGGGATTCTGTGTTCCTGGAGGGTCCATCTATATGAGGATTAAAAAAGGGGTATCCTAATTACTCTGGTCATTCAAGTGCCAGAGGCATTCATGCAAGAATAAGAAGGAATAAGCATCATATTCTTCTTAAATTCCAAGACAGCAATCATTCTCTGCGTTCCCTATCTAATCATTTTACGTTTTCAAGTGCCATAAATATTACCAAATTATTTTCTGTCCTGAGATATTGTCTAATTTAGTTGTATGATATTAAACTGCTACACTTTGCCAGGTTAGAGTGGATTGCCCTTCAAGGTTGAGGAGTTCCCAGTGTGTAAAGTTCATTCAATCTTTCAACGTGAGCATGTAAAAGGATTTTAATAGCATTAAAGGTTTTTGTGTAAAGTTAGCCAAAAAGATGATATGTGATAATATAGTCTGGAACTGGAGGAAACAAATGTAGAAAACATTTGTGAGGTGAGGAAGATGGAAGAATTAAACTAGAAGCTTGCTGCCCTTGGAACATATATGGAATTAACAAAGCTCATAAGAGACAATCTTTTTAACACATGTAATGAAAACTTGCTGCCAGCTTTTGGAAGTAATTGCTCCGATAAGAGCTCTGGTCAGGGAGAACCTTTAATGATCAAGAGGGTTCCTCCTGGAACTGGCACTACTCTTTGCTTGGGCTCTCTTCTGGGAATCTGCCCAATTATTCTCCTCTTCTTTCCGTCCTCATACTGTATGAAGGAGTGGAATTTTTCTCAGGTCATGAGGGGGTGATAGTATTATCTGCTCACTCTTGACTTTAATTTCCAAAAGGGCAAAAGAGAGCGGAGAACACACTTGAGAGTTCTTTAATAGAGATAATCAGTGTCAGCCCTAATGAATGTCCTCTGCCTCTCCTCTGCCATTCGAAACAAAGATTTGCCTGCCCAGTGCTGAGGAAACAGTTGCTGTACTGATCCAAAGAACCAACTTGCAACCAACTCTCCTTTCCTAGCTCTTTCTTGGCCAGATTATTGGATGGCAATTCTGAGTGCCATCCTGTATCCACCAAGATCCCTCACCATCAGTAGGACATTCCCAAGTCACCTTGATGGGTGTGTTGTTCTGCATTAAAGTTGGGAAGACTGTCTTGTGAATGTCCTTACCATTCTATTGATACCCTGACCTCTATGGATACAGCCCTTTTCAAGAAGATTGAAGAAGCCTTATCTCTTGGAGGCATTCACACTCTGCCCTTCTGTTTACACTTGGCTTAAATCAGCCAAGGGGTTTTCAAGATATTAGGGAAGGAAGGCAGATGATAGGCACTACCTGCCTGTTGGTTTGTGAAGTGACAAGGGACCTCACTGTTATAACTATTGTAAAAACAAATTAAGCATTCCTTTTTAATGTTTACAGAGCTACATATTTACAAAAAAAAAAAAAAAAGACTTTTTGGAATGCCTTTTACCTGTAAAGAAAGAGTTTCTGGGAGATTGTAGCAAAATTATTAGCTTATCTAGAACAAAAACAGTGATTTTCTTTGATGCCAGGCTGCTCTCTGCTGAAAGACTTTGAAGCCTTTGAAACAGCCAAAATATTTCTCAGCTTGTCATCACAAAAGTCAGCAAGAACAAAGTACTTATCTGTGTCTGATAAATTCTAAAGAAAATGAATCTACCAGACTCTTCATTGTTTCTGCTCCTCAATTTTTAGAGCCTTGGTAGTTGTGAGTATGCTCCATTAAATTATATTTCACTGAATCTGGAGATACAGAGTTGTTACATCAAGATATATAGAGAAATACAATACAGGCAATTGGATTGTAAGGAATTTATGACACCATGACTCTCTGAAAAAGCTGTTTCCTGCATGCCATCTTAGTGAGTATTGCAGTCTCATTTAAAATTCACATTAGACTGAACGGACAGACAAGTTTTGTCTCAATAATGCCCAACGTAATACACATAATACATATATTTTGGTATATGCTAATTTATAAGGCCTCCACTCCTAAACACCATCCAGTTTTCTGAAAAAATAAGATTTATGTGTGGTGCTATCAAGGGACAGGTGCCAACAGTTGGTAGGTTTTGGCATAGATATGCATGGCAAATGAGGGTTTGCTGGGGCTTAGTTCTTGTATAACAATGATTTACTTCATCCCTTACCTCCCCAGTTTGCCCTGCTTTCAGGGGAGGCCAGTTTTCCTACATCCTACTTGGCAAGGGATAAAAGAAAAGATGACACTCCAACTGAGCCTGCTTACTGTGCCTGTCATTAGTCCTGGAATAAGAACAGTTATCCTCACCTGTGAAAAGTGAGTTGTAGAGAGGTAGTGAATGGAGGAACCGTGCCTATCTGGAAAATGATACTTCAATAGTAGTTCTGTTCAAAAAGGGCAGCATGCAAAAAGGCACCATGTGTGCTGGTTGTCCTGTCTGGGGTCTGAAGTAATAGAAGATCTTGCTCTCTTTTATGTCTAAAAGAAAGATAGCAGAGTATGGATGTAGAGTTTGTCTCTTCTTGATTCCCTGAGCAGTTTTCCTGATCTGACTTCTGAAATCAGTAAATCTATACTAGCTGATTGCCCATCAGAGCAGCAGGGTTGTGCAACAACCTTTCAGCCTGTGTAGCAGAGTGAAAACTCCCAGACGGTGCCTGAAAGGGAGCAGATAACTCCGTGCTTTGCAGAGCAAAGGGGATGGACTCCACTCAAGCAGTCTCTTCAAGTTGCATGTTCCTACACTGGGGTTACATAGTTGCCTCCGGGAAGGTAGTCTGGATCAAACTGCATCATAGAAATATGAGGTCTCCAAGGTAGAGTTTTTCAATGTAAGGAATTTTCGGGACTGGATATTTAGGAAGCTGAACAAAGAAAAAAAAAAGGATAAGGCATTTTTCTGTCAGAGTAAGAGATCCTCTTCATCTCTAGTTATTCAGAAAGAGCCTTTCATCAATCCCTACTTATGAATTATGCACTTTAAGTTCACACTTTACCTTAAAACAAAACAACTTTTGGACCAGAGAAAAGGAGACCGTTACAGAATTTGAAAACTTTGGTTCCTTTGCTCTGATTTCTTTAATCAGTTCAGGGTTCTTTCTCAAAAAGACTAGCTGTTTATTACACTCTCTCAATTTCAATTTTGTCATAATATCTGGAAATCAATGAAAAAATAATCCCATTGATTTTACAGGGACAAAGTTTGAACTCAATGTTTTGATGTTTATGATGCATTCATTTTTTGGTATTCCACAAACCCTATCCCCAAAAAAAGAAAAAGATGTGGATTTATTGCGGGATATTTGCTTGGGAGAGTTAGACCCCAAAGAGCAGTCAGGTGGCTATGTCATTTACCTCTTGTCTCAGAAGAAGTGGAGAAGATTTGAACCTAACCAGTGCCTGTATTGCACTCACTAGATCTGCTTGTGGAGCTCCTTAGCAGGGACTGGGAGGTGTCCTCTGCCTCCAAGTAGAGGTAGTGGTACAGCCCCACTACCTGACTCCTTTTCCCCATCTCAGATTGCTTTTCCATCCTTCACACTACACTACTAGACCTCACTAACTGAGCACGTCTGATTGTTTTCTATATTATTTTGCAAATGTTGGAGTAGCACCAGGGAACTTCAACAAAGATCTGGGTAGGGTTCTGTACCTGTCTTATACTCTTCCTATCAATAATACTCAGATGTTATGGCTGGACATGTCTACCCCATATGACTTTACTGTTAATGTCAACAGGATACATATAATTTGTAAAGATCTTTTAGACACAATAGAACATTACATTTTAGGTGCACGGTTTTTAAATTTGTGATTAAAATAAAGATTTTTTTTAAAATATTCCTACCCCAAGAGTTATTTTAGCTGAAGGTACATTTTATGGTAATATTTGATCACATGTTACTCAAGGTGAGTGAGGCAAGTGGGATCTGGACCACAGTCATTTGGAATCAGAGTTTATGGTATCATCTCTGATCTCACTCCAACATATGAGATTTAAAAATAACCCAATTAACATTGTAAGTAAGTCCTGTAAAGGCTATCATCTAACACAGCACTTATATCTCTGCTTAACTTTAAGCTTATGATTAGTCCTATTTACAACCATAAGTTTTCCACTAGCTTCAAAGAAAGTCCTATGATAAAGTTCTTCCTTGTACTGGGGCCAAAATTCTCAGTAGTAAAACTCGAATGTAGCAGATTTCAAGCTCATGAAGAATTTTAAAGTGTTTTAACTTCTGCCATGCAAAGAATCTATGTGAATTAATTCCTTAAGTTATTGTAGAGAAACTCAATTAATAATGGATCTGCTTTTCATTATGATGAGTAATCAAGGATAAACATCTTTGATATCAAAGCCTATCTTTTAAAAAGGATAAATTAGCTATATGACACTTAACTACTTCCAGAACATGAAATGAACACATATTGTTCCATTAGTTAATGCTGGATCACTAAATTAAAGATAGTTCAAAAGGAGTATAATCTCATAAGGATCTCTCTTTGTTCAGTCTGTTGTGACTCATTTAACAATGTACAATACATTCAGTTTCTTGAGGGGTAAATAATATTAACGGTATAAAATGGTTTTGGTTGAATATATTTTATGCAACAGCACAAGCCCAAAAAGATTTTTATCTGATATTTGCAGATGCAGTTTTGTAGTTCTGAATATTTTTGTTCTCCTGGAATGTTTAATTAAGACTACCAAAGGCTCTGCAGTAAAACAATATCCAGAATATAACTTTTTGTCCTTCAAAATATTATGGATGTGTATGTACTATTATACTAATACTAGCCAGGTCATCAGCCTTCCATCATCTCTCTATTTGAATTATTATCATACTTCCTGGCATGATTTTGGCCAGCTCGGCATGCAATTTCTAGACATTAGGTTTGGATTAGGAATAGTCTAGGATTAGTTTAAGGTTAGGACTGGCTGTCTTCCATTCCCCAAAACAGTTGTTATGTGGCCACCCTACCTTTGAGGATAAAATGGAATTTAGCCTTCCTAATGAAAAATGTGTTGTTCCTGAGACTGAATAGTCTTGTCCAGTCATGAAGTAGTACTAATGTAACTCTGCACTATAGAAAACAAATTAAGGTTTAAAAACATAGGATTATGCCTGCTGCTTAAAGTAGCCTTGTTATTCAGGCACTTAAGGCTTTTTATGGCATATAGCATAACATACTAAATTTATTTTAAAATGAAAAAAAAAAGTGAATAACGAATAATTTCAGTGATGGCATAGCAGATTTAGCATTTTCAGCGGGTGTTTCCCTAGGCTTTCATGTTCTGATGGAGAAGAAACAGCACAAGCCAAACAATATCTTATCCTTCTTAAGGATTACTAGTTGAAAGCAGGGACTTTTTGGTCACAGCTAGCATCAAAAAGTGTCATCTTCTTGCAGAAAAAGATACTTTACCAAGTTAGCAGTAGTGATATGCTTGGACGAAAAAATATAAGGCAGAGTGTTGCAGGGAAGAGTGTTGGAAGGATCCTGGAACCCAGGGAGATGCTTCAGCAGTTGTGTGACACAAGAAGAGAGACTTGCAAATGATCGTGTTGTTATTTGAAGGGTCTGATTCTGCTTTGACTCAAACTGACAATATTTGCTCTATCTATGGCAATGAAAATTGGTGGTTTTCAGAAGAGTATGATGTTGCCTACTGTGAGTTAGACTGGAAGAACTGGTTAAATAACCCTAAGAATATCAGCAAGGAAACAGAAGAGGCTGCACTGAAGAATGTAGTGTTGTCTACAATGGCACTTGGAATCTGTGATAAAACCTAGCTAGTCCAGCTAGATTTGAATTCGAAATGAACAAATTATTTCAAATGGATAACTGCAGGAAGGCACTTAGAAGAAACTGGTGGGTACACAGAACCAGCCATACCAGAAGGTTAACAGAGCACATAGTTCGTTTAACAACGTTTAAAAGACGCACGTTTAACAAAGCACATTCAAAAGAAGCACGTTTAAGAAAGCACATTTAGAAGAGACATGTTTAACAAAGCACACAGTTCTGTCCCTAAGGTGGACTTGAGGAGAGAAAACCAAGTTGATAGACCAACTTGTATTCTCCCTTCTTTCTTATGTGCTTTTGCAGAATGGGGCAAAACAGAGGCTCAAAGCACCTAAAAATTTGCTGTCCCCATTTGACTGTAGAGCATCTACTAATATAAAGGAAATATACAATTGATAACCTATAGAACAACTGTAAACTTATAAAAGACAAATGTTAGCAACGGAAAATCCTTCTCCCAACCCTCTGTGAAGTGAAGTTCATGAGAAGCGCTCAGGTGCAGGTACAACAGATACAGCTGTTGAGCTGAGACTACAAAGGATGAGATCTAAAGCAAGATCAGTATGAGAGGGATCATGCTCTGAACTATGTCCTATGGACATTGTCATTCTTGGAAGGTGGAAAGCTCACCACTTTTCTATACAATATCAAGGTGTATGCTATGAGAGGTTGTTCATGGATGGACAGTAGAAAGGTACCACCTGGATAATATATGGAGAAAACAAGCTTGATTTCCTACTCAATTTCATCTTGTGTTGCCTATTTTTATTAAAGCAAAATTTAGCGGATTATGGCTTGTAATTCAGCTACCTCACAAGGTTAGCTTTTAACAAGCATGCCCTGGTCACTGAGCCTTTCCTTACTCTCCTAGTCTGCACTTGTGTGTGCTCTACAGTGCTTAAAAAATGTTCTTCTCATCTTGTTCTACTCTGACCTTTGTCAGCACCAGAGCTGCCATATTCTGACACAAAGTGGCTGGACGCAAAGATTTTCCAGAGCTGGATCCTTTTCCCCTTCAGCATTTGCTGCCCTTAGAAAGTCTTCTCACACTTGCTGAGCTGCAAGGGCTGCCTCTTCCCTCAGGAAGGTGCTTGTAGGTGACAGAAATGACATTCTTGTGCTGCAATCTACCTAGCAGTGAAACAGTATTGGAGCAAAACACATTTTAATCTTTGCAATTAATTAATCATTTTTTTACATTTACAGTAAGAAATCAGATCTCTCAGATTTTATGATTATCTTGGACATTATGGTATGAAATAGTGACTATTGGTGGAGGATTTACCAGCCATCCTGGTGTTAAACCACCTTGTCCCGGGATGACAAGCTGAAGTCTTGAACAGGATTTTCTCATCCTTTGACTAGCTTTCATCCATCAGATCAGTTTGGATTCCCATGCTTCTGTCCCTTACAAAGCGCAAAGATATTTGGATTGAGCTGTTCTCAGTTAAACAACTCATGGTGGGCAAAGGCCGGTTTAAATTTGTTGTCAGCAGAAATTTTCTTTATCCATACATTTTGGCAAACATTAGTATAAAGATAGTAGTTAGCAAATGCTTTATGAATTGCAGCTTAATGGTAAGAAATAATAATTTGTAACTGTTAAAAACTGAATTATCTCCCACAATTCATACACAATTAAATCACATTTGCTGGTGGTAAGTTAATCTTGCTTTTTTTTTTCAGTTCTGAAGGATACAATTTTACATTACCCTGCGTTTGAGTAGTAAAGGATAAATCTGAACACCAGTTGACTCATCTCTTCACTGTGATGGAGAAATGGTTGTCTAAAATAAACTCTTTGTTATGCTGCTAAAGTTGTCTTTAAATCTAAGATCTGTGCTGATTTTAAAAAATCAAAACCAAAAATGTCAGAACCTGACCCTTCATCTGGATTTTTAGGAAATATGGAAAATGGGACTTTTCTGGAGCTGTATCCTACATCCCTTTCAACTTCAGTGGATTCATCTTCTGACCGTTTATCCAATGTCTACGTATACGTTTCTATATTCCTCAGTCTCTTAGCTTTTCTCCTTTTGCTATTGATCATTGCACTTCAGAGGCTTAAAAACATAATTTCTTCCAGTTCCTCTTACCCAGAGTATAATAGTGATGCTGGAAGTTCTTTCACTAATTTAGAAGTCTGCAGCATTTCTTCCCAACGATCTGCTTTCTCAAACCTTTCTTCATGAGAAATCCATGAAAGAGAAGACACAGGGAATGGAATGACTTTGTCCAGCTTCACGGGGAGATTCTGCATGCAACACTTGCCTTAGAAGACTATCACAAAGAGATGACTTTTGAAGTTTTGTTATCTCTTTCTTTCCCATTTTAGCCTTCATTTTCCCTTTTACTAAAGTTATTGTTTCATTCTGCAAAAAGGAAAATGACATTCTGTCATTGTTTCGTGCCTGTAATCGTGATGTCTTTTTCCTACACATTTATGTGTGTTCATTAAGAGTATTCCTAAGGTAATATGGTTTTAGTCTGATTAGTCTGATGTATCATTTTTCTGTTGTAGTTGTGACTCTTTTTGGTTGTGTTTTAGTAGTACTGCTGTCTTCTTTTTTTCTTTTCTTTTCAGTAGATTATGACTTGATGAAACTCATACTAAAAAATAAGCTTAAATTATAAATGGAGTGCCAGGACAATTTAAAGTCATTGATGGTGTTTCTTTTTAATTTTTTATTATTGTTTTCAGTATTTATTGATCTTTATAAAACAAAACAAAAATCTATTTCATGAATAATGTTACATTTGTTTATTTGTACTACCACATCTCTCTGTATAATGTCTTTGTATTTAAGTTTTTGAATCTCTGAAATTTTTGGTTAACTTAGTAAAGCAACTACACTAAATATGCTCATTGGTAAATGTATAGAGATATTTTTGGACCACATTGCATATAATTTACCTAATGACTTGCTTCTCTGAGGGGGCGAGTTTTTTTGCTGCTGAATCATAAATATCACACAACTCCTTTTCATCCTTCAATGATGCTGCTATTTGTTTTTAATGGGTACCAATACAAAAAGACAATTTCTTTCAGGAGATCTGCCTACTATCACCACAGCTGGTAACTATGTCATATATAGCTACTATAACTGTCCTTTCTTCTAGGCACAGGATGTTTGTACACATATAAGTAGGTCCAGTAGGGACAGAAATTACTCACACTGAGAAGCACTTCCTGGGCCAGAACCTGCTCTATAATTTCACAGGTGCAGCCTAGGGTGGAGGGGAGTCATGAGCATCTGCATAACATGCAGGCAGATCCATGATTTCACACTCCACAGCTGCAAAGTGCATCTGTAGAGAGCAGAAAGGATGGGAAGGAAAAAGGCCAGTGGCTCTGCCCTGCTCCCTCATTAGTCTCAGGAGAGGCTGGAGATGCCAGGGTGATGAATAGATGGCCTTGCGCATCCCACTGCTCCTTGCTACACTATAGCCTGGCTTATGACTCCACCTACCCAAATGTAGCCCAGCACTCAATTTCTGCTGTAAAATACCTAGCAGTATTGTGTACAAGATGCTGTGGTAGGTCGTGAATTATTTAAAATCAAATATGTGAATTAATTAAAATCAAATGGTCACAGATATGATTCAGAATGCAAAGTGTGACCTACCAGGCTGGCAGACTGTAGTCCTGTACTGTGCTGTAGTATTCTGTGTTATCCTTATCGTAGCATGTGAGCAGAGCCCAGTCCTGATTCCACTCAGGTCCCTGCAAATTTTGCTATATTGGCAGCATCCAAGTCACTTGGGAGACCAGGGGAAGGGTATGGAAATGTCACTGCTGTTTCTGTTGCTGGCATAACAGCACAAAGCTGTGAGTGATGGGGAGGTCTCAGAAGAGGAAAAGTGTGTGGTTTCCTTACCAACTACTGCTGCCCTTGCAAAACTCTTCCAGGGACACACCAGCTCCTCTTCTTGCTCAGCAGCCTTAAGGTCTATGGATGGTCAATAAAGGAAAGTCAAAGAGGGTCAAGGCCATAGTCAATAAAGGCAAGCTGTGTACTGCTTCACAGATTTTTACGAATATTGTCCCTCCAAGATATCAACTGTTTATCAGCTGGATGCATTCTGCCTTTAGCTATACAGTCTTTAACAGAAAAGTCTGAGAAGTGTAGAAACACAGCTCTTCAGAGTCAAAAAACATACAGATTATGCTGGAGTTGGTGTTTTCAATTTTTAAAAGTGAGTCTATGGCATGGCAAGCAGTACTGGATTTTGATGTTGGTTAACTCCTTGCAAAGTCAAAGTACTTGCTGACTAAAGAAGAACTTAAGCTTATAGGATCTCTGAGCCAAATTTTCTTTATGAATATATTTCTTCTCTTGAATACTTATTCATTTAGAAAAAAAATTCCTATACTATGTTCAATCTTTTTCACTGATAATTGATGATTGACCTTGAAAAAGACAGCAAACTGTCTAAAGGGTTTCAAGAAACATGTCCTTTCTGAAAGATGTTTACAATCACAGATCTGTAACGTGTTCGTGTGTTGACTTGTAAATAAAAATAAATAAACATGGAATCAAGATAGAGTAACTTTTCTGCCATCTTCTCTTATCTATGAGGTTATAAATTCCTTGTTTTCATTGCTGCAAGTATGGGAAACTAATCCAAAACAGAGATACGACCACAGTTTGAGAAGGGTGTTTATTCCCAAGGATGTGAGGTTTCCTATTACACTTACAAGCTTATTGTTCACCTTTAATATTAAATACAGACTGCTGAAAAAAAATTGCTGTTCAGATAGCTTTTGTCAACCTTCACAAGAGCAAAAATTATTTTCTAGCTTGTAAAAGTAGCAAAGGTGACTGAAACCACATAGTTTATGTCACTTTATAGCTTTCTAGTTACTTTCACAATATTGCTTCCACTCTGCGGGAACATAAGGGACTATATGCAGTCATCATCATTTCAGCTGAGTTGCACCTGTTCTTCCTAAGACAGATCTAAGTTGTAATCAGTTGGAGCCAACACAACAGTCTCTGGAGATACCACAGGCAAAAGGCACCCTGGCATTTTCCAGGACTGCCAAACACTAGTAATCCTAGTTTGACTTAACTTGAGATGGTGTTTCAGAGATTTTCCACTATGGCAAAATGAAAAACAGATTCTTCATATGCATCAAATTTCTCTGTTTTCCACCTCTCTCTCTCTCCTTGTCAAACACAGATTTATGCATGCACAAGTTTGTGGTATCCTGAGTGCATGCAAAAATAAAAGTTTTGATGCAAACTTCTCAGTAAGTTCCTCAAATAAGATGTATTTTCTTAGCAAAATAGGAATTAAATTAACTTTTATCAATATGTTATGTCTCATGTGCACCTGCACATAATCTGCATAAAATCTGCTTCTGCTTCTTTGGGATGGCCCCAGTTACCCAGCTTACCCTGAGGTAAGCTATACACCTACATATCCCAAACAGCAGGAAACACAGTAATGGTAAAAATCAGTGCATGGCTTTATATTAACCAGCATGTCCAGGGGCGATATCCATTTCTGTCTTTTTAGGAAGACCATAATACTCTCTGAAAAGCAGTGGATTTCATCTAGTGGTGCTGCTGGAAAGACAGTACTTAGAGGGCTAACACATGATTTTGATAAACTGAGTAAATGAGAGCATGGCTCTGCAACTCTGAAAGACAAGTTACTATTGGACCAGTTCTTCAAATTCTTTTTAGCTACCCCACTACTGACTTTAAAATATGATCCATTGCTTTAGCTGGTTGTGTAGACCTCTCAGCAAACTCTCACTGTCATACTGTGACGAATACTATAAACATACTGTAAGGAGTTCATTTTTCAGGTGACTTCATGAGCATCAGTAAGTATGGGTTTGGTGTTCATATTGTTCATATTCATTTCTACAGATGAACAGATGAATGTGAATTCATGGCCTTGTCTCCAGCTGGCAAACCCTCAGTTGCCTGAACAGGTAGAGACATTGAGGGAAATATCTTAAAATGGTACATGAGTTTTTTGCAGATCAGGTCTTCCTAAATATTACTGAAGCATATTCCCTAACAAAGTTACCTCTGATTTACAATAAAAATATAGAGATGGACCATCTGATTTTTTTTGAAACTTTTCAATTAATGACATATTTTCATAGCAATTATCTGCTACCTACAGCAAATACCATCTTTTGGCATATATATGTTATCTGAAAGTCTTTTGTGAACTAGAAGGTTTTGATTGCACACAGTCATTTATACTCATAGATGACAGGTCTACAAAATAATAGTTTGGTCATCCAACCCAATGTCAGTGCAGAGCCTTGGTAGCCTCTGACTTGCTGTCTTCTTTGACTTGCTGTGGCTTCTCTCTTTAGCTTAAGAAAACTGCACCTCCGTGGTGCAGTTCCATAATGTGTTATTAGAGAGCTTCTAGCTTGCTTCAAAGTCCTACAACCTCCCACTTGTCCACACCAGCTTTCATACTGCCCTTCACTGTGAAGCCCACACAGTAGTGGGCTTCCTATCTCAGAGCAAGATTTTGCTCTGGGCCTCTCTTGGTTTTTCCTTTTTCCTCTTTCCTCTTTCCTCTTTCCTCTTTCCTCTTTCCTTTCCTTTCTTTCCTTCTTTTTTTCTTCTCTTCTTCTGTTTTTTTAACTAAGTTACTATTGTAGCAGAGACCTATCTCATTGCAGCAGAGCTGCCATTAGCTTCAATAATGCATGGCTCCTTGACTTTAGATATTTTCAAAGTACACCTTGCTCTATAAAGCTCTATAAAGAAAAATTCCAGTACAGCAGGGATAGGAAAACAACAGAAGGAGCTACTGGATCATACAGGAAAGATATTTTGCTTCAGGTCAGCAAAGA
>JAUBOD010000132.1:274383-286609 GCA_032353885.1 Nothura maculosa
CTGAACTGACAGAGTCTCGAGGATGCTCTAATTTGTATTGTCTGGTTTTCAATCCATGCCACATGCTCAGATTGCATCTCCTGTTCATTCCCTATTGGGAGGCCCTCTCCTCCTGTCCAAGCTCAGAAAGCCTTCCTGACTCCTCAAGCCAAGTGAAGCTCCTTTTGCAGAGCCTTGTTTCAGGATAGGATTGAACTCATGCAAAATGCACAGATAATATCATGAATATGTTGCCTGATTATTTACAGACTCCAAGTACAGCTATATTGCAGTGCATCAATGTATCCTCTTGGTTTCATAAAGGGCTGTTGCAGGTAGGAAAAACATCAGCATAGATAAAGAAGGGACCAAGTCAAAGAAGGGAGGAAGCAGAGAAACAGCCATTGTTATCTGCAAAATGGGAATATAAAGGCTGTAATCCAAATAATACAACTGTATTATCAAGACAGAAAACTTGTCAACTGAGGCCACTATAGGGTTAAATAGATTTTCCTGAAGAAAAATAATAAGTTGCCAGCAAGCACTTAAGAGAAGACCCACAGAGATGATGACAAAAGAAGATGGGATAGGATGCTTTTTTTGGGAAAGTCTTGGAGGAATCTGGGTTTAGAAAAACAGAACTGAGTGGGCACAGAAAGGATGGGATAAAGGTTCTGCTAGTTTTAATCTTGTTCTCTCTGCTTGTTACATTTCTATGAATAAATAAATCACACGAGCCTGGGAAGCAGCTGTGCTGGGTTGTCTTGAAACCAGAAGACTCAAGGGTGGCAAAGGTTGTGATTCCAATTTACAAAAGCCTCCAAGGGGAGCTCTGAGGAACCCCACGTCTGCAATCCTGATGTCTGTACTAGGCAGATTAATTGAAAGTATAAGAAAGAAGAGAATCACCGGACATCTGGATAAATCTAGTCTATTTGAGAAGAAGGATGTGACAGTATGGGGACAGAAGTGATCACGATTATATTGTCTACTTGAGTTCAGATAATAAATGGTAAAGAGATAGGAAACAAAAAGGAGCATATGTTCACTTTTCTTACTGGAGCATTTTGTGTGGGAGTCTTTTTGCTCTTTGACATAATTTCTGATTGACCAGGAAGAGGCAGTGAATGTTGATTATTCATTTACTGATGAAACAAAGCTATTTGGGGATGTAAGAACAAAACCAACCACAAAGAAAGATAAACAGGCTACAAGAGAGAGAGTGAATAGGCAATAAAATGGCAGATTAAATTCTTTGTTAGCGAATATAAAGAGACACACTCCAAAGTGCTATCCCAGCTTTATATTTGAATTAATGTTTCTGAACTGATCATCAGTGAACTAATTAGGTTAAGATGCAGATCAAGGATGCAGTAAACAAGGAAGAAGACAGTGGAATGTTCAGAGGTAAGGAATGGGTTTTGTACAAAGCATTTAAGACTCTTCAGTCTGAAAAAGATAGACCTAGAAGATAGGATAAAGGATAGGGAGAAGCGACTGGAGTCAAATGTTTGGTCTTTCTTGCAATGCAAGGATGAAGGGACTGCAAAAGAAGCTACTAGGAACCAGATATAAGAGAAATGAAAGAAAGTACCCATTTCAGTGTAATGGGTTGACAAATAATGTGGATGCTAAAATTTATGTGACAAACTGACACAAAGGACACCTGGCTAAAGAACGTTGTGAGTAGAAAATGCTTGCAGGTTGGGGGAATATTAGAGGGAATCATATCCACTTATCCTAATTATATTTCCTTCCCTAAGCACTTCCTTACTGCCACTGTTTGAGAACAGATGCTGAACTCAACGGATCTTTGGTGTGATTCAGTTCTTATATTGCTTTCTTTCATGTATGACCTAAAGAAAATCCAGACTCCTTTGGATGGATGAGAGTAAAAAAAATTGAAATCAAGGTTTCAACATGATGACTCAGCTAGAAATGGGGTGCTGAAAGGCATGCAACTGTATGACTATTATTTAAAAGCAAGGTCTATAATGCATCTGAGTGTGTCTTCTCAATCTCTTCCCCAAGGCATAGCACAGATCTCTTTCCTGGAAGCTAAAATGAAAACAGGTTAATCTCTCTAAAACTAACCAGAAGTAAGAGTGTAATTACAGTTTTGGCACCACTTAAGTTCTGGGAATGAAATTTGAATAAAGGAAAAAAAAAGGACTGCCTTTCTGGATGTATTTTGCAGCAATAAACGTACAGCTGTATTAAATAAAAATAACAGGCAGTAATAATTTTAAGAATTTATAGCAAGGAGGGTAGCAATTATTTTATGAGAATGTAATAAAAACGGCAGCATGGGGCTCCAGGTGCGTTAGTTTAAGGACTTCTTTCTGCAAGTTATTTCACACATAGTTGAAATGTGCTCAGCATTGCCTATTAGATAGTTGTTGTCTATGTAGTAAGCTACTTCCTTCTACAATTAAAATACTGCTTCTCTACATCAGTATTTTTTTCCCAAATAAATTGCCAACATTCAGAGAAGATAACCCAGTGGCCTATGCCCTGCTGTTGGACCTCTACACCAACTGAATAGTCCTTGGGCACTACAATGCAATTCATGGCAAAATAAACAAATGGTAGGTAAGCTTAGCTGCAAAATCCAAGAGTATACAGAAGGTTTTGCAGTTATGCCATTACAAACCACAGGCACAGCAAGCCCACTCTAACTAACAGGAAAAGTGTTCCTGTTCCTAACAGGAACACTGCTTCAGAGGCTGCTAAATGGGACAGGCCTGAGGGCTGGGCTACAGAAGGACCCTTTCTTCAATATGACTTGAAAAAAGCGTGGTCCATAACCTACCTTCATACCTCCAGTTCCTGCCCAAAAAAGGTTTCAGTTCTTCAGTGGCCTCTGATAATGGTATAGGAAATTGCACTGACTATATCCTTCCTGGGAACCCAGATTCATCCCAGCCAGCCTCAGGCAGCCAGTCAGAGCATTCCTGCTCCTGTACAGCAACGGCAGCTCATCAGCAGACAGTTCATGCATCCAAGATAGACAGTTTTAGCCCTCAGTCCTGCCTGAGGAGTGAGAACCATGCCTAAGCATGCCTATTTGCTGAATAAGTGTGAAGAGTGGCAGGGGAGCATATAAAATGAGAAACCTGCTTTCACCCTTAATGTTTGAAAAGAAACCATTTGTTGCTACTTCATTTTGTGTAGGGTTTTATCGGGTAAAAATATGTGAAATTATTTCATAAATGGTTCCCAGCAGAACATCGGTGTCACCTAGCAGGTTAAACACCTTAAAACTAAAGTGCTCCTGGGCTTGCACAGAAATGTTACTTTAGAAATATGGATAAAAATACAGGGAAAACCGAGTTGCCTACAAAGCACAGATGCTTCTTGCTTGGAGAGCTGCTGAATAGAGACTGGATTCAAACTGGACTTAAGCAGCAGCCATATGTGAGCTTAGGGTGCAAGCAAGAGGTGTTTGCTACACACACTGGCCTGAACCCTTGCTAAACCATTGTATCCAGCAGAAAAATAATGCCCTAACATTGCTATATATTAAAGTACTCAGCTGCTAAAACAAAGTGAGGAGAGATTCTGGCTTCCTCTCCTCTAAGCACTGTCTTCAGCTAACAGAAATATAAAAGTTTAGCAATATTTTTTTTTGTGTGATGTCTGAAGAGCATGTAAAACTATTTACTATGTAAAAACATCATATGAAGCTAAGATGTCTATTGGTTCATAAGAAATTGATCAGCACATGAACTTTCACAAGGGAAAATTGATTTATAAATCACCTAATCACTTTTCATTATGAAATTGAACTTTCATATCTTTTCATTTGTTTAAGTTGAAAATGGCCTCTAAACCTAATAGAAATAACTGAATTATATCTGTGTTGAGTAGACGACACACTGAAAATTATAAGGTTATGTGAATTAATAGAAAGCAATGAAGCAACATGATTAACAGGGTAGCCTTGCCAGAACAAGGCTCTTGCACAATAAAATGTATCACTGCACAACTATGGTTTAGCGTTACACTATTTTTCAAAATGAAAAGTGATATAAAATGGTATTATGGGCTTCTGTGCTTGTTACATCTTGCTTTCTTTCAGATAAAATATTCTTCTGTTATCAATAAAAATGTTGTCTGCCAGCAATGAAAACTCCACCTGCCTTCTAAAACTCTGACAAGTTTCTCCTCTCTCTATGCTTGTTTTGGTACCTATAAGAAGTCATGTTGTGAATTTATTCAAGATTTCTCAGCCCTCACATCCTCCAACTGTGCATTTTTTCATTTGTATACAATTCCACATCCCCTGAATTTTGTGATCACTGTGATGAGAATGCCCCTGGATGATCCAACTCATTCAATTTTAACCAAATTATGTATATGAGGTGCCTGCAGAAATGAAGGAAAGGGTATTTCTGTCACTAAAGAGGCAGATCTGACTGCAGTGCACACACGGAAATGATCTGTTAAGTAAGAAGATGGCATTTTTACATGTCTGCTTTCCAGAATATGACTGCACTCTAATTATTTTTGACAATATATCAGAGTAATGTACTCGGATATATTTTGTAAAATTAATGAAACCATAGTGATGCTGGGCATAACTGCAGCACTTTGCTATTAAATCCTCACAGAGTGATTAATTATAGAACCCAAGATTTCATAGGAAAAAATCTGACCGTTCTCCTGCTAGTGCAAATTTGAAGGGTAGAATTTGAAGGCCTTTGAAAAAAAGCTGATTTGCAAGTTAATGAAATATAGATTAACAGAATAAATAAAACAAACTAATAAGGTTCCTCTGTAAATAAAATGGCAGAACTTTTATAGAAAGATGAAGATCAAATTATGAGTAAGTGTACACTTGCAAAATTTATGTATTTGCTGTGAACTGTGTCTTGAAATGTCATTTTGTTCCATGTGACTATGCGCACACAGGATGCACTCTCATTTTACTTCCTTCTTGGACTCTTCAGCCCAGTTACTCTGCTCTTTTTTAACTCAAAACTAAGTTCTCTGCTGGGAAAGCATGTCTTTATCACTTTGGGATGCAGCTTTTACTCATTTTATGTGTGGAAATAAACCAAAAATACATACTTCTTTTCTGTTGGATGCCTTCACTTCGGGAAGCAATGCTGATTTCATCTTTCTGAATCAATTGATTCCTTTCTAAATGGAGAATTAGCTAATTTTAACTACTTAGTCTCCCACATTTTTGTGAAAGGTTAATTATTTCTAAAACTACATGGACAGTGCAGGTAAATCTTTAACCAGCTGACTGAGAACCAAAATTGAGATTTATTCTGAGCACTGGATAACTGAAACATGAACCAGATGGCTTGACAGTTGGTAAACCACAGCATAGACTGCAGATTCATACTCAGCCAGTCTACGTTCATAATTTTTAAAACCTTTTGCCAGTCAGTATCAAAAGATACCAAACGATGGAAAACGTTGTCATCAGTGTAGAGGAGAAATCAAAATCATTTTGAATTTGATATTTGTAACCAATTGAAGATAACTGAAGATAAGTCACACTAATATCATCAGGTTATGCCTGGGAGCTGGAAGTTAGTTCTCTTGCAAAGTGCTGTTGGCCACATCCCCACATAACTTGTCAGCTTTGTGCAAATAGGGCAAGTCAGCGCCATATACATGCTTAGCTTTAACTCCTCAGCACCAAATGAGCTTTCAAGTTGCCCCAAACATCATTATTCATTGACCTTGCCAGGAGAGCTGGGTTGGTAAGCTTATGTAGAAGGGAATGCAAGAAATAAGTAGGTGTATTGCTCACTGCTGGGGAAAAAAAAATCCACATATTAAAATTGGTAAACCACGGTAGGAAGACCAGACTAAGTGAAAACCAGAACCTTAAGACTTTTAGAGATGTTGAATCAAGGAAAAGCTTTTCAGCCATTTGGCTAAAAGAAGTTGTATTCTTGAAGAGGCTGTATCCATAGGTTATGAGAAACAGTTGGTGAGATAGAAAAGATCAGGTAATCATATGCAAACAATGTAAGAATAAATTAATAAGTACCCTTTAACCTTATCATTAAACAAATCTTCCAACCGAACAGATTAAAAAAAAAAGAGCTTTGGCAGGACTGCAGAAATGAAACAAAGCAATCTAGAGATAAAAACTTTAGTATATATTGACAGATTTTTCTTCTATACTCCTTTTTGACTCTATAATATTAGGTGGGAGGAAATTATGTTTTTTTTACCATACAGAAATGGAAAAAAAATTAATCTCCACTATAAACAGCCTCATCAATTATATTTCTAGCAGAGATGAGAAAGCTGGCACAGAAGTAGTTAGTTATAGGCCAGTGAAGAGGAAATGGGCCCACTGTTGATGAAGGTTGTCAACACTTCCCTTAGGGGTGGGAAGTTGCCAGTTTCTGTTAAGGAAATCACAGTAACACTGCTACTCAAAATGCAATTGCAGACACATTCTCACTAACTCTTTGTTGCCCAGATTTTAACATTCAGTTTCTGCTGAGATTACTAGAGAGGCAGCGCGAGAACAATTTCAAATTCACTGGTTGTCTCAGATATCCTCTGATCCTGTTAGCCTGGGCATGAGTAAGATCCAGACACACACCTAAGAAAGCCAGCAGAGCAGAGCTTTGAAGCTGCTTCCCAGATATCCGTGATGATTTTTTAAAACCCATTTTCATTCTTCAGGGCATGAAACACAATCTCTTTTTGCTCAGATGCATATCATGAAAGGCGTATGTTAAGGACTGGCAGGGTATATTTTTAATAGAATATTAAGTATAACACAAAAAGGCCCTAAACAGATTTGCCCCCAGAAAAATTTTATGAATCAGCATTGCTATTTTTGAGGGTAAAGTGGTGATATACAATTTAACAAAATGACAGATCAATATATTGTACTAGGTCACTAAGCCATTGTGGGATTGCCACTTTGTCGGGCAGGCATCTGAATTCCTTTCCTGACTACGTTTATTGTAATTTCTCTTTGTGCAACACAATTAGGTGTTGAAGAACCAAGAACCTGGCAAAAAATATTCTGTTCTTCAGTAATAGAACAGATAGTAGAAGAGCTGGTTAGTCTTCATTTATGAAATGATTTCAGAAAAAAAAAAGGAAGCTGAAAAATTAAAGTTTCAGGGCAAGTGGTCACAAATACCTCATATTTTCATATGAAAGGACAAAACAAATTAGCCACTTTGTATTTACACATCATTCAAATTACACATCAGGATGCCCAAGTTCTTTGCTTGTCATCCAAATATCCTCAGGATGTCTCCAACCAAAATGAAGTCCAAAGTCCTTCTATCTTCTTGCATCCTATATCAATAATTTACAAAGGAGAATGCATGAACAAAATGATCAAAGCAACGCAACTTAGTCATGGGAATTCATTCCCTGAAAGCACTAATGGACATTTTTAATGTCCTTTTCAGAGGTTTTGTGAGTTAAATCCTGAAACTTATACTCAGTATTTCTTCAGACAAAAAGACAATAATTGTTTTGCCTCAGAAGGATGTAAAATAGATTTATTAAATGAAGGGTTTCAGAAGTCAAACATTATTCTCCTTTTTTTTTCAACAAATAAACATTAAAACTGTGTGGAGAAATAGATACAACTATGTGACAAAAGGCTTTCCACGGGCATGGTTGGACACTACCCTGACATTAACGGTTGCACTAGTACAAGGTACTCCCTTCCCTGTAGCCTGTAGGTCTCACCCTGTCAATTGGACTCATGCTAGTGGACTGGATGAAGAAAATAAAATCTACTATTTAATAAAAAAGTGTATCTTTTTGATTCTCTTTAAAACTATTTTTTCATTTTCCTCAAAATGATCCATGTCCTTATTATATTCATAAGTTATCTTCACAAACAGATCTGCCCACTGGAAAATGCCCACTGCAGCACATACGGAGCAGGTGGTGGTACAGAAGTACCTTAACCTCAGCCTCAGAAATATGCCCTTTAACTGGACCCTTCAAAAAAGGCACATATGAAGGTCTCTTGTTTAATTAACTCATAGTTTGTAGCACTACTTCTAGGTTTTCTGTTGATTTATGCAAACACATCAACAAATTAATTGCCAGGTCTTGCAGCACTAAGCTGGCTGATGTTTAGAAATCGCTGCAAGTAGTTTACAGTCTGTAGAGCTCACTCAGAAGGAGATAGTGAGGTCGATACTGTTCAGTGCTCCTCAAAGAAAGGCTCTGATACATGGATATTTTTGAAGTCAAATAAAGTATTTTGCATGTATCTAAGAATCAGGATTTAGTGATTCAGTTTTATTCTAGTTGATAGTACCAACCAGACACTACCGGAGTTTCTGATAAACAGCTCTGATACTAGGATCACACTGATTTCAGCACCACAATCTGAAAGCAAAGTTAAGTATCACGGCTGAGACAACCCAACTGCTGGCTGCTGAAAGGCAGAATTTTGGCTTCCTTGCACAGCAGCCATGTCAGGACCCTAAGCCTGCAAGGCTGATTTGTCTCTCCACCCACAGTGGATGTTGATGCTTCCCTGTGGCGTGGCTGGCTCACAGCACCGCGTGGGCAGCTCCCGTTAAGACAGCTTGCGAACCTGAGCTGCTTTTGAGGCAACCAGCACCCCTCCAGAAAGATCCTGCAGCCCACGCTACAGCCCAGTGTAACCAGTAGGGTATTTGCCTGGAAAAGAAGGGATAGATAAGTTAAATGGAGACTACTAACACTCACATACCCATGAAGGGTGGTACAGCTGTGCCCCAGTGTGCCATAACACACACCTCTACTACTCACTTTGCTAACTGCTTGTGTTCACATTGAGACAGTGATTAACTCCGTCATTTTTCACCGATAACCATGTTAAGCTCTACTTTTAGGCACTGCTCCATATAATGGCAAAAAAGGAGGCCTTAATTATATGTTCCTCCATAGAGGTATCTCATCTTTATGTCAACTTAAAAATGTTTTCATTCTGCTTAATGAGGAAGTCATATTCCCCTAGAAAATCTGTTCACTGGGTATCTCTACAGAGTACCTAGGACTGCATTCACTCCCCGCAGCAAAGCACAGGCACTCTGAGGCCAGGGTGCTCAGCTCTCTTTGGGTATCTGCTTTGCAGTGATCACACCTATTCTCTTCACAGACTGAAAGGGAAGCCTGAAGTGGCAAAGATAAACATGCCAACCATATCTGCTGCATTTTCACAGATACCCTTCAAACATCTCCATCCTGAACACAGAGTGCTTCTTGCTGTAGAAAAATAAGAAAACCAAAAAAGAATTAGGTCCACTGAAAATGGTAAGTGCCTTTTCAGACAACTGAACCCTAATGACAAGGTCTTTCTGGCCTCTATAGAAATTTATCTTGAATTCAACCAATTTGTCATGTTGAAATGAAGTTTGGCGGCTCATTGCAGAGATTACAGTCAGATAAGGTGCATCCAGTTCACGTTTTGAAAGAATCTTCTCACTGACTTATAAATGTGAAGTGGTCTGAGGAGTCTGCACTGTGCCTAGAATGAAAATAAGGTTTGATTTTTTTTTCCAGAAAAGCTACATGTCCAGTCCAAGATGCAAGTTCATTATTTTATTCATGAACATCTGAAGTGAGTATCACGGATAGTGTGCTGCTTTACTGAATGTTGACCAAATGTGATAAATAATCCTCTTGGATCAAACACCTGGATAAACATGAGAACACAATAATCAGTAGCCGGCATTTTTTACCAATTCAAAATGACCTGGTTTCATTTCAAAATGACAGCAGAGGGGTAAAATACCTTGTATCTCTCAAAAAAAGCATGTTCTTGTAACATGAAGATTTCACTTAGGAAAAAGGAAAAAAAAAGAAAGGAAAAGAGGACTCTTCTATTTTAAAGCTAGGTAAATCTGTACTGCATTGCAGTTACAAGAGCGATGATAGCTTATACCCAAAGAGATTACAAGCTGTATTGGAAAAAAAAAAGTAAAAGGAACTATTATTGCCTCCTGCCTTTGTTCTTCAATTGAGGAAATGACCGATTAATCCTAGATTCTCAAAGATGATTAATCATGAATTCAGTGGAAGTGTGGGACTAATTATCTCTGAGGATCTGAGCCAAAGTGATTTGCTAAAGGTCACCAGGAAGTCTGTGACCACTTTAGAAAAGGAGCTCAAATCTGATAAATATTAATCCAAAACTACAACCAAACATAGCTGGCAACTTCCATTTACAGTTTTTATGAATCACATAAAAGGAAGGAGACCACATTGATGATAACATCTCCAATACTTAGGATATGGCAACACAAACAAGTTACTAATAGGTGAGAGAAGCTGTGGCTTTGCAAAGTATTAGTCACCCTGCAGAGACTGTTCTTCACATTGCGGTTAAGTGTCAAGTGGTTTGTGCCTCAGTGAAAACAGGCTAAGCCAGCTCACATTTTACGTGGAGTGAAAACATTCTCACAGGTTCTGCAACTGAATTAGGTGCCGTGCTGTAAACTTGCCTTATGCTAAGCTTGTTCGTGTCCATGCTTGTTCAAATCCTTATGCTAACTTCAAGGATTAGTAGAAGACATACCCCAGGGGTGAAAAGCGGCCACCTCTTTTTTTTTTCTCTCCCCACTTGTAATGATAAATTATATTAAAATATTTTGGGTGGAGGGGTTGCTTATTGAGATTTGAATATGAAATAGGCTTAGGATAATTCCCTGACAGGAGTTCTGTCATTACTAAGCTGATTAGAAATCCAGGAGCAGCACAGCTGAGCTCTATTATATGCTGTCAGTAACAATCACCACTGGGAATTGCTGCGTATTCCTGAAGGAACAAAATCCATTTTAAGTCAGAAAGAGGGAGGGAGAGACAAGGAAGCCTGGGAGGTGACTGGGTAGTGTTATCAGTTAAATAGATTTTTAAAAACATCAATTTTTCAATGCTATACTTACTAACGTGGTATTAGACCCGGCCCTCAGGGATCCTGCATCTCATCAGGGGCAAAACTTGGCAGTAAGGAAAGAGCTGGGCTGTAAATCAGTTCCTGATGGCTTGGTTCCTTGAAAGCCCACAGCGCTGAAAAGCACTGAACTTTTCAAAGTACTCGATCACATAACTGGCATGTGCTGAAAGAGGTTTCCAATAAAATGCCTTCGACATGCATTATCAAGCAGCATAAAAAAATGCTGCACATGCAGAACCCTTGGCATGAATCAAAGCGCTGAAGGTTGCATTCAGCTGACACGGAAGTTTCTGAAGCTGAAGGATATTTTGCTCTCTCTTCCGACAGACATCTGACATCATCATTATCATCATGATTGCTGCCTGATACAGGCCAAATGTACATCACTATTTTAACATGCAAACTAACAATTAATATGCCAGGAACTCTGTTACAGGAGCGGTCCTGGTGGCTCTATTCTTTGAGCATGACAGGGTAACATAGGATGGCACAGAGTGGTATGGCAGTGGCAAGCTAGCACGCTTTTGAGTTCAAACCATTGGCGTTTTTGTAGAACAAAGAATTTAGTTACTGCTGTTTCCTCTCCACCTACCTCTTAATTCCTGAACTCCAAACTGTTGTTACTTTGCTGCCATTTGATCCTTACTATGATCTAAGTCATCTCCCTGAGTGAGTCTTATAAACACTTTATTTTTTTTTTCTTTGTTGAAATAGCTTTCAAACATAGCAGGACAAGATGCTAGGAGACAATTCTCTCTCCAGAGCAAACAGCATAGACTCTTCAAATTCTTCATTACTAGTAAATTGGGCCAGACAGCACCAGATGATCCCAGGATATGTGCTTACTTACCTTTGAATCTAAATCACAGTGTGCTTGAAATACTGTATATCAAGAAGTGATCCCAAAGCCCTAACTCCTACGGCAACCCCATCCAGAAAGTGCCTATAACTTGCTCTCTGGACATTTGACCAGATCCTCATACCTAGGACCTAAATGCCTAGTTTCTATGTAGGAATAGGGAAAGCTACCACACCAGAATTTGGCAATGACTGGCAAGGAAACATGGGGGTACATACAACATGAGCGGAGTTCCCAAGGGAGCTGGGATGTTGTGGTTTCTATTCACCTGGTTGCGTCTAGTTTTATTGAAAGGTTCTGTAACCTGTGTGAGGGGAAATAGGATTTTTGCTTTATAAACTACTCAACTATGAGACATAGGATCTCTTTGGGGATGTGTCTTTTGACCCACCGCGTATTTGCTCTCCTTCCTTTCCTTCTTTCCTAGAGATTTCATGTAGAGGGAAGTGCTGTGAGTACCCTGTCCTTCTCGCATCCATAGCCTG
>JAUBOD010000132.1:323324-335929 GCA_032353885.1 Nothura maculosa
CCAATGCTGGGGTTCCTCATAGCAAACAGGACGAAAGTCTGTAAGGAATAAAATTAATTGATGCTTATGTAATACTTCTCTAATTTGTAAAGTATATATATTCTTTACATGTAAAAAGTAAGGTAATACTTTTTAAAATAATCATTCTCTGACTCTGTCCCCTTTCCTCGCTCTATTCCTCACCACTCCCTGGAGATCTTCATCTAAAACAGTCACTTACGTCGGATTTGATCTTGACAGCAGCTTCTTTCTCGTCTTTATTTTATGACTGGAGTCCCAAATGTGCAAAAGGCTGTTGAATCAGATTAACTTTAAGCCTCTAAGGAGTTCCACTTGTTCTTAAAAGTGATAACTCTAATGCATTAAATTAAGCACATGCTGACATTCTTTGCTGAACTACAGCCTAATCACTACCCTGAAAATAGTAAGGGATACATCTGCTATGCAGACCAGAAGGAACTACGGATGACAGATGGGCTCAAAGCAAGAAGAAAACTGAGCCAAGCCTTCAGCCTAATACCAAACGCTGAAATTCAGAAGTAATCAATCATCACCCTCCCATCCCCATTTTTCACATGCTTCTGGGCTTTCTGCTTCCATGTGGGACTGTAGGCAGCAATGTCAGCAAACACCAGCACGGCTGCTCCTTTCGGGACTACCTCTGGCCTGGTTTTCTAACTCAAAGACAAAGAAACACTCAAAAACTTAACAAACTCCATGAGCCATATTTCTCCTATGGGAATTAGTGGATAATCTCATCTTGCCTGCTTACCATAGGTATGTGGTAAGACCCGCTGCCCTCAGAGCACCTCCATGAGTAACCTCTAACAAATTTCCAAACTAAGACTATTTTCCAACTAGGCCATTAAGGATGGCAAGAGATGATAGAGACTCTCTGGACTATTTATTTTAAAATATTGGTTCTTGAGGACCAAGACCACTTATTATTTGGTCATTCTATGTATCTATCTGGTATTAACATCTTTAATCTCATCTTTCTTCTCCAGTTCTTTGAAACATAAGTGGTCATGACTGCTTCAGAAGGTTTGAATTTTTTTTAATGTGCATATGTATGTGTGGTGTTTAATCGCAGTCCCTTCTATTCTAGCCATCCATGGCACTGCTCCGTAAATGCTGAAATGAGTTTGGCCTCTTATAAAGATATTTGTGCTTCACTACCACATGTCCTTTTTTAGCTTCTAGCCAGCCAATAATGTAATATTGAAATAAATTTGGAAATAAGAAGGTTTCTGAACATAACATACCAAAAAAAAAAAAAAAAAAAAAAAGAACTGAGGGTGATAAAGCAAGATGAGGGTGAAAAATGTGATATTGGTAGTGCTCTTTTGCATTATTAGTTTCTCCATCCTGGATTTGATATCTTTGCCTTTACAACCTAGAAAATAGTGTTTACTTTAATTATCAGTTTTCTAACTGTAATAGCTAATGTACATGAGAAAGTCCTAAACTCTGTAATTCCCCCACTTAGGTCAATGAACTCTTAAATGATCCTATTTTGCTAGCCAACTGATGAGTCTAGTATGCAGCCTTAGCCTCGACATTTTCTGAGACTTATTGCTACAGATGTTGGACATTTAGTTTTTAATTTTTGCTTAACAAATTCTCTATGAAAAGTAGTAGAAATAATTATTTACTTTCAGTGTCTCCGTCGGCAGATTTACCTCCATGGGGCAAAGACAGCATTAGTTGACTCTCGGCTATTGCATCCATTGCCCGTCCATTATGATTTCCTGAAAAGTCTCTTGCATGGTAAGGTGGGGGCGGTGTTTCCACTATTAGAAAGAAGGAAAGAAAGGAGGATAGAAGAAAGAAATAAAGGAAGAAAGAAAAGACATCAAAATCAGTAATTTGGTAAATTCTCCCCATCTCTTCTAGTCAAATATGTAACACGCCTTCAGCATTTTTTAGCTAGAGAAGGATTTGTAATAGAATATAGATGTGAACCTGTGAATAACTTAAATCCTCAGATTAAGACATTCAGGAAGAATGAAAAGGAAAAGAATATTGGGCTCAATACATTTGAACAGCCACAAAATGGAGCATACAAGTTCCACAGGAACTTAAGGAAAAATTTCTCTCCTGTGAGGGTGACAGAGCCCTGGAACAAGCTGCTCAGAGAGATTGTGGAGCCTCCTTCTCTGGAGATCTTCCAAACCTGCCTGGATGGATGTCACCCTGTGCCACCTGCTCTAGGTGACCCTGCATGTGCAGGAGGGTTGGACTAGATCACCTCTAAATGTCCCTTCCAACCTTAAGAATTCTATGATTCTATGTAAGAGGGAGGGACAATCAATCACAGCAGTGTCTAGATTCGTCAAGAAGACCTCAAAGGAGAGGAGATGGGCAGGATTCTGAATTCTTCATTCTTTGTCCTGAACAGTAAACAAAAGACACAGAACCAATTGTGAAGGAATTACAGCAACTGAGTATATAGGTGGCAAAGGCTGTTGTCAATTCCAAGTGCATGAGAAGAGACACTTCCCTAGCAGTAATTACTAACAGACTAGGGATGATTATTGCCAAGTACTCTGGTAACTTGAATTTTTACACTAACAAAGTAATGCAGGTTGATCCTTCAGTTCCAGACGTCTCTTTCAAACTTAAAAAAAAATGCAGAGGATGATTTAGAACAGAAGCAAACTTTAATTTTTCCCCTGGGAGAAAGCTCTCTTTCTTCACATGCTGTAAAGAAAGCTTATAGGGATCCTTTACATCCTGAGGTGAGATTTGGTAAAACTCCATCCGGATTTTTCTTTTTTGCCACTGTCCAACAAGGGAGGGTCAGCTCTCTCCTGATTTTTCAGTCTTCCTATCAAAGAGGATTATATACAATGAAAAAAAAAAAAGAAAAAGTATCAACTCAGCCTGCTCAGCTTCTGATTTTTTTTTTCTATAGCACAGTAAGGGAAAAAAGAAGGTGTTTCTCTATAGTGGGGATTCACAATTATTAGGAAACTTAATGCCTGCACAAGCAGGGATGTCTAAGTAAGTAACTTTACTCACTTAAACAAATTTGGGAGGCCTATGAATAACTTACAGGACTATATAAGGGACTTTCGCAGGAGTCTGCAGGATAAGTTTGCAGGACTAAGGGTCTGCTTAGTAAGTTCAGATTTTTACAACTTAGGTCTAGGTTGAAATTCCCTCTTTTGTATTTAGTTTCTTGGTTGACTTCCTAAAATAGAGCCACTTTACCCACAGTGGATAAATGAGGATCATGTCATAATAAGACTATTGAATCTTCCAAGTACTGCACAGAGGCATTATTAATTCTGCTTAAGCAGTGTGCATGATTTGGAAATACTGCTGGGCAATATACCTAATATATGGAAGACACAACCTTTACACAGAAAATGCAACAAGTGAGAATGATAACAAAAAAACCCAAGAAACAATGGAAGAGAATAAAGGTTACAGAAAGTATTAATATGGTTACACATATATCTGAGATGTCTAAATCTGAACTCGCCACCATGAGATCTTCTTATACTTAAGATGAAATCAATACTATTTAAGAATGCATATTAATGCATATAAGAATCAGTTAAAGCATGCACAGAATTTTACATCATTGACATCTCTATATGGTCACACAAATCCCACTTGGAGTCCCTAAAGTTACTCCTGGGTGTTGCATTATAGAGTCAGCAATCTCTGATAGTTACACAAGCAAATTACACTATCAGCATTCAGTAAGCTTTGATATACTGAAGCTCAGGTTGAGTCACTTCCATTTCTAAGTGGCCTTGCAAGCTCCCCACTTCAGGTAAATACACAAATCAGGGGCATATAGCTTGGAATGGGCCTGATTTACCTGTCAGGTCCAGCTATATTGAATTGATCGCAGTTACACTGAGGCAAAAGAAAAGGACTGGAGAAGATAAATAAGTCTTACTACTTGCCAGAGTGTTTGGATGTTGCTAAATGAGTTAATCTGACTACGTATTTGGAGTAGAAATGAACAAAAATTCAGTGGATGGACAAGGAAAGAAAAACATTGTGCTATGTTGAAAATGTCCAGCTTGAAAGGAAGTTCAAGTACTACAAATAACATGTAAAAATAAACATCTTTCCCACACTTAAGATCAAAATAGATATTGAGGATATTAATTTAAATGTTTTATAGTTGAAATATTAAAACATTAAGTTAAAAGACTCTGATCTGCATTCATCTTTATAAAAAAGCTGGGACTGCTGGAATTACTTTGGAGCTGCAACAAAGTGCAGCAGTGACTTTTCACATTAAAGCCAGTCCTGAGTTGTGTAGCATGACACCTTCTTGGTGTATTTAATAACAATTGCATAGTTAAATTCTTAGGTAACCAGAACACTACCAAGTAAGGAGTTCACAGTACAAACAGAGTGAGTTAACCCTGCTGAGCTTGGAGTTGTGGAGCAGAAAAAACATGCAAGAATTTGCCTGGTGACTTTGCTGAGTGTTCAACCAGATTGAAAAACATCTTAATTTCATTAAGTTTCTACAGTTAGAGGGATCATTATACATTAGCAAATATTTCTACATACTGATTTCATGATTTTGCCTCTCTCCCTTGATGAAGCTGCTTAAGGTCCCTGTTCTGATTACCTCCATTAGAGGTGCCTAATGTAGGTGTTGCAAATACTCTCTTCCACAGATTATATCAGAAGCATGGGTGGTCACGATGTGGCCTGGCTAACCTGCTATTGTCCTGAATTTTTTCCTTATAGCAATTGTGAGCACTCACTCAGACACTTGTAGGAGTGGTATGACTGTGGCTTTTAGGCCATTCAGCATCCATCAGAAAGACGGGCAGACAAGGCAAAGAAACAAAGACAAGAAATCTTATTCCAGGTCCATCCTGCACAACAATTCAGTGCATAGGGATAGCCTGACATGAATTAAAGAATCTCTCCTGACCCCAAGCCCCCGCAAGAACCTCTACTGCCATGGAGAGACATGTTGAAGCTCATGAGACATGAGCTCTTACCTGTGAGCTGGTATGGGCTTCCTGGTCCAGAGGAGCTTCCTGGTGAATTGGGATAGCTGATGCTGTTGGGTGACTGGGAGAACATGTGGCTGGGTGAGGATGGGAAGGGAGTACACGGAGGGTGCTGGAAGGAGTCGGGATAGGTGGCATTGTGCGGCATCAGCGGCTCGCTGTGCAGGGAAGTGTTTCTGAACTTGGCCAGCAGGCTGAGGTGAGGGTTAAACTCACTGTGCCTTGGAACTAGTACAGGAGGTAGCACTGAAAGCAAAAACAGAATGGAAAAAATATAGTTACAACTACGCTTCTGTAAATACATCTCTTTGTAAGCAAGGCTGAGTGGTATATTCTGTGCTACCTAAATATTTTTATCTGGCATTCACTGAGGTGCAACAAACCTGTTCCTCAATAAGAATATGATTCTTTGCCTATTTTTTTTTCTTTTTTTCTTCAGTTTTGCAGCCAGTTGCAGCAGTTCCATGAGCAAAAAGGGACTCATTCCTCAATTGCACAAGGTACCATAGAATTTACATGTACAGTATGTATACATAGATACATTACAAAAATGCAAGTGGCAAATTTCTTTCTCTCAAAGTTACATATTGCTTCTCCTGAAGGCTGAAAAATTCAGGAGTTGATAAATATTATGATTAGGCTTTGCCAAATTCAGAGACAAGTTTAATTATAATTAACAGTGCTCAGCAAGTACTCTGCATTATTTTACCACTAGCATTTTACAGATGAGCAAAAAGAAACATAGACCAGAAGCTAGAGACCAGATTTAAAAGGTTTTCAGGTGCCAGAAAATGCTGCCAACCAGACAGCAGAATCTTTAAAAAGAAATGTAAGTGGTAAATCAAATATTGCGGCAATATACATTTAGCCCTTTCAATATAGTTAAAAACTTACAGCATGAGGAGACAAATGTCAATGCTTAGTAGTCAAAACACGAAAAAGCAGGTCAAAAACTGAAATACAAATTCTTCCAGCTTTCCAGCTAGTGGAAAATATCTTATCTCCTCACAAACTCTCTTTGTTGTGTTTATCTCATATTGTCATGTCTGCAACAGCATTAGTGCATTGAAGAACCAAAAGCTGACCTGAAAACTTGAATTCTGACATAATAGGAGCAAAAACAGGACCAGTCAAAATGCTTTAAAAGGTTTAATAGGTGAGTTATTTATAAAGATGTAGCCCATAGTTTAGAACACAGAGAGGTGTGTTTGTTAAATGTTTCTGAATATGAGACTTCAGGCCTTCGCTGGAGCCATCTGTAGTCCTTAGGGAGAGAACAGCACCTACAACAGGCAATTTTTGTACCTCAAGATTTCTTTACTAGCTATAGAGGATAATTAATCACCTAAGTGCCTTAGTTAAAGCCTTAAACACAAGTAGGGGGAAAGAATCCCTGCGTGTTAGCAGAGAGATCAAAAACCTCAAGAGAAGATAAGGAGGCAAACTGGGTTATTGTGACAAGGATGAGTTGTCTCAACACCAGAACAATACAACAGGCTTATACAGATTGACTTAGTGTCAACAGTTGCTTTGGTCTAAAACCCAGCAGCATGTCTGTTTTTACCGGCTCATGGAAAAAAATAACAAGAGGCATCTTGGTTATAAATGCTGACAGGAACATGTTGTTTGAAAGTGTTTTCATGTATTGTTTGGACTCAAAAGCTCTAAGTAAGGCCAACTCTTCTTAGGTAGGTTAGGGAACACCTTTTAGTTACATTCAACTCTCATTTATCAGGTCTAATGAAACAGTGGAGTAATTGCTCTAAAGCAAATACACAGATAATGCAAAATATGTGCAGGAGAAGAGACCATAGCAGAACTTCTCCTTGGACATCACTGCGCACCGACTGCTCTAAACAGGGGCAGCCTCTATCAGGCAGCAGATCAGTGCCTGGTACAAATGCCGTATTTACAGCTTCCAGCTTGCTATAGCACTATCTTGCAGCTGGGGCAGTGATTAAATTGCTCTCCTGCCAAGGAACTGGAATAGACCATTTGGGAATTTGCCAGTTGCCTACGGATTGAAGATCTGAATGCTAAAAACATAGAAAGGATTGGACTGATGACAAGGGATGCACTGTAAATGTTATCTTCTCACCCATCCAGGAACTCAGGCACTGGGTTTCTTGTTAAGAGACTGTGTAGACCCTTCTCTGGTGACTGCATTTCAAGTCTCTAGCCAGCACAGCACCAGTATTCTGAAAGCCTGTTTTCTTCCCTTCAATCTTCTTTGTAGGAGAACGATTGCGTACTCATCCACTTGGTAGTAGCTCTTTGGTAGGGGAAAATATTTTTGCTTTTTACCTCTTCCTTAGGTTTCTGGATTTCCTTAACAACTCCCCAGGTAGGATGCACTGGCAATACAGCATTCACATCTGAGCTACACTGATCCCTCTAAGCTCTCTTTACAGCCAGTGGAGAGAAATAAGACTCTCTTAGTGCTCAGCTCATCCGCCCTGTGTTGGGACAAGATCACCACAGAAGTGATCACACTGCAGATGTGTTTTTGGTCAGCTGAGTCCTGCCCATCCATGTTCCTGTAAGCAGCTCTGGGGTGAAAGCCGCTGCTCCTTATGGAGTTTCCCACATTCTAGCTTGAAAATAGTCTTGTTTTTTGACAGGTTCATAGCTACCCAGTACTTTCTGATCAGCAGCCCTGGAAAATGGAAAAAGCAGTGATCTCTATGCACTCTGCAGTAAGCGGAGTTACTGAGCAAGGGACAGCTGTGCTTGGGAGCTGGCACTAGTCCCTGCATGCACCATTCATATTGAAGCAGCTTTCTTTAGTCCTGTGAGAACTCAACACAATTCCTTTTTAAATGAAAGCTGAGAATTTGGTTATGTGAACAGCACTTGCCAGGAGAAGCCTTTGACTCGCCCTGAGTGAGTCAGCAAGAGGAATTTTCAGGCTTTGCAATGCCTTGAACTAATTCCCAGCTCTGTCCAGGATACTCCTAATTTCTGCTCTGTGGTACAGTTTTTGCCACCTCACTCAATCTTTCCACTGACTGGTCTATGGATGCCTAGAGGGCTAAAGCCAGTGCAGAGAAGAGGAATTTGGATGTTTTGTTGCTTGTGACTAAAAAAAATCCCCAGAGGGGATTTGTTCTCCTTGCTCTTTTGGTAACAGATGTCACTCTTTAAGTCTCAATCGTTCTGAAGGAAGCGTGAAAAGAGGCATGAACTGAAACACTGACTGACCACATCAGGGCCACTCTGCACTCATAATTTGTCCGTGCTCTCTCCACTACGTGAGGCACTTTCTTATACCTACTATTCTCCATTTAAAACTAGGGAAGGATCCTTCCTTCTTTGTATGCCTCTGCTGCTGATGTTTTCTCATTTGAAAACAAATACGGTGATATCCCAACTCCTGCTGCTGCCTTTCCTGCACTAGGCTCTCTCCTACGCTCTTTAGCTGCAGTAGTTCCTGCTGGAATTCTCTCTGTTCCTGTGTTTGTTGATCCTGGGACTTCATGTGCTAGTGAGCAATTTATCTGCCCCGTTATTTTATTCCAGGTACAACACTCACATTGCTATTTTTGACACATTTGCCCCACTCTTAGGAGTTTACTAGCCTTGTAGCTTTATTCTCTGGTGAGATCCATCTGTTCTCTATATCCATGACCATATCCATATGGCCATACTATAGGCCATAGATCATCACTATGGATCATCAGGTGGTCTTCCAACTGGGAAATTACCACTTCTTCCTCCTACCCAGGCATGGCTAGGGCGATCTTCTAGTCCAAGTCAAAAGTTCACTTAGGCTCCTGCAGTCTACAGCAGCAGTGCACATTAGAACCTCCATTATCTACAAATGAATGATCTCATTTAAAAATAATAGGTTAATAGGGCAAATGCCTAGACAGCTTTTATATTTTCTGAAATTGCAACTTCTGCTGACAGTGATCCATTCAGACTTCTCCAGAATAGGGAAGAAGGGAAGGAAAGCTTAACCATCATGTCTAGAACTTTAGACTAAGTAGCCTAACCCCATTCTGTGCAGAGATGTCACACAAAATAAAGGAAATACTTGCAGTACTTTTTTTAAACAGCATCTATTACTTAGCATGCCTGGAAAAAAGTGACTTACTGGGGATACTGGTAGCAACAATGAACATGACATCCTTCTGTCTTCAACACAACTCATTCACCTTGAATAACAGTTAAAGGATCTGGTCACAAAGTAGTTGTCTCAGCGAGACAGACTACAGTGCTGGAAATTGAACCAAAAATGATGGGTATTTGTATGAAAATATTTCAGGACTCTGCGTTATAAGGAAATGCTGAATAACTTTAATGGGTGGATTCCTTAGTTGGAGAAGCGAAGGTTCAGGAGATCTCCCATACGTGCAGGGTTACTGAGAGCCTGAATAGAAAGGATTTCCAGTAGTCAAAATAAGATCATTGCTTGAAAGGCCTGGCACCTGTATCACTCATTCCCACACATTTCTGCAGTGACCTGCCTCCTATCACATCCTCCTCACTTCCATTTCTTTTGCTCTCTCATCACCATTTTTCCCAGCACTGCTTCCTAAGCACCTGTGGCCCAGAGCTGCATGGCTGCCCCTTGCAGCAGTCTAGGCTCTCTCTGCAGCTATGGCTCCAGCAGATTTGATCAAGTTGTTCTTTTTATAGCGCTCATATCCAAAATGCCCAAAGCTCCATGGAGACAGTTTCCACCCCATAGTGTTGTTTGGGGAATTACTAGTTTGCATGAATCAAAGCCATGGCAGGGAGCATGATAACAGTGTCAAAGGCCTGTACCTTGGCCCATTTCATTTACTAATAAACATGTTAGATTGCTTCACAGGCTAATACCTAGCCGTGGAACTCATTTAGCAGCTGCTGGGTTATCCCGGAACTAGCATTTGTCAGAGGCACCAAGCAGCTCAAAAGAGCTGGACTTAAACCAGCACTTCGCAGTGCTGTCAGCTACCACAGTGGGGAGACTCCATTAACTACCCAGTGGTTGTACTAGAAGAAATGAGAAGACACTAAAGGCTAGAGCTTTCAAATAGAAAGATACAAAAAATGGGATATTTTATGAGCATCTTTTCTTAGATTCTTGAAGGGTTTATTTTAGCAAACCAGGACACCAACTCTTTATAGCAAAAACTGTTGACAACATGCACCACTCGCTGCAGCTGTAAAGTTTTAGTTGTGACAATGTTTACAGCAGTTCAAATGATACAATTTCAGAATGACATCGTCCCTGCAGCAGAAGAACTATGAGGGAGGGGAACAGTCCCTGTTGTTTAGTAGATGTTAACAAATGTCTTGTTTTATCCCCATGAAAAGAAACATCCCACAGCTAACTTAACTGACTCTAATGTCACCTCAGAGTAAAGTTCATGCCAGACTAAGAGTAATCACAGAATAATAAGCATATGCTTAACAACTGTACCCATTAGTAAATTAAATTGCTGTGATTTTTGGCAGCAAGAGAAAGCTAGGTTAGACACTAGAAATCTTTCTGAACTATAACAATAGCAAAGCAACAGATTCTTATGCTTGGCAAGGCTGTGAAGCTCAAGGATATTAGACTTCACTTTAAAACACATTCATTTTGTTTTATTTAGGGGTAGGAACAGAAGGGAATAGGATGACCCCTTAAGGTCTCTGCCAGCCTGCTTTCTAAGACCCCTATGGAAGTCAATACTGAACACTATAATTTTATATCAGCTGTTGAGCTGTTTCCTTGACACAGACCAATTAAATGACCTTTGAGTTAGGGAATGGGTTTTCAAGGTTGATCATGTTTAGTTTAAAGAGGATCATTGCAATCGAATCAAAAATCAAAGTTCAAAGTTCTGTGAGAACTTGGTGGAGCACTTTCCTATAAACTATCCATCCAGATATGTAAATCTCACTGAAGACAAGCCATCCATCAGGCATTTTAGGAGGAATTCCCTGAGTACAATCCTAATTTCTAAAGAGAGAGTTGGTGAGACTTTTTTCCTGTAGATTAATGAGCTAATTTTCAGCTTTCTGAGAATGAGGCATAAGTGCAGCCAAGGTCAAAAGACTTACTAGTGCCTAGATCTGAAACAAATGGTCACCCCAGCAACACAAGACTATAGAGAGAGGAATCGTGGGACAGCTGGCACCTCCATGTGCAACAAGGGAGGCTCTTTTCAGCACCCTGGACAAGATCCTGCCCTGTGATGGCTCTGCCACCCTGGGCCTGCAATGAGGACCCCAAGCGCATAGCTGCTCCTGGCCCTTGATCTAAATGCTGAAGGGCAGAAAGGTCTTTCCATCCAACAGAGCCTTTTCTGTTTTCAGAGTAGACCAAGTATGGACCTGCCAGTGCAAGAGCTAGTAGAGAGCTGGGAATCATTTGCAGATGGGAATCATTTGCATAATTACCTGGGGTTTCCACTCGCCGGTAGTGGTAGGGGTTAATGCACACTTCTTTCTGCTTGGAGCCAAATGGGAACTCACAACATTCCAGGGGTTTCAGTTCATGATGAGACTGCAAATCAGGCCAGCGCCACACTCGGCAGTAGATGACGTGCGGGAGCCCCTTGCGGTGAGACACTTGCAGCCGGCCGTCCAAGGACCGTGGGATCGTGACACATTTGCTGGGCTGGCCAGGGCAGCTCAGAGCCCGTTCCAGTTCTTCCATGGCACCTTTTTTCTTCTTCAGTTTCTTCACCAAGGAATCGACTGCTTTTTCTGCCCACTTCTCCTCTTCATCTCCTTGTTTCCAGCCCAGCAGCCTTTTCACTGCAGGGCTGGTGAAGGAGAACAAGGAGCTGATAGGGGTGCTGGAGTGCATAAGAAGACAAGATTGCGCACCAGTGCCAACAGAAGCAAGATTTGCCCTCCTGCCTCCCAAGGCTTGGACGAAATTTCCACAAAACTCAGATGGCAGCTTTCTTCAGAGAGAGGTTCTTCCACACACCCGCTTTTGTAATCTCAGGTGCTGGTTGCAAGTGCTGCAGCAGGGTCAATCTCAGAACTCTGCAGACATCAAGAAACTGCTGATGAAGCCTGGAATAACAACACAATACATAGTTAGGCTCCACAGACTCCCTTCATTGTTCTTTTAATGCAACTTGTTTGAAAGAAAGAATACTCAAAATGTGTATTTAATTGGTAATGGTTTTCTATTTGTTTTCTGCTCTCTATTTTGGGTCCAAGTCTCTTCCCCACTGCCCTCCACACACACTTTAGAGTTAGATCCCAGAAAGCTTCAAGTGTCTGCTCACTTTTGTCTATGTTTAGAGTTTAATGAACCAAGTAAAATGTTGCAAGGTTATATTAAAGAAAAAAAGTTCCTTCTTTAAAGAAAGAATTTAAAGAAAAAAAAAATAAAAAAAATTAAAAAGATAAACGAAATTAAGAAAAAAAAGCTGCTGCTTTTATTTTTTCTTTTAAGTTGGTTGGTGCAGGTTCAGCTAAAATGTCTTTTATAAAATTAAACATGGTATATCAACTCTGATGGGACTAGTGAGTATTTTTTTTTTTCCAAAATCAGTCTCCCTCTTCCCCTCAAACTGCAAAACTCATTCAGCTATTTCCAGTTTTCACTTAGTACCTCTGGAAGATCTATTGTTATTCTCTAAGATTATTTACATTCTCTCACATGCAAGA
>JAUBOD010000132.1:380734-392055 GCA_032353885.1 Nothura maculosa
ATGGTCAACTTGTCATCCACCATGACACCCAGGTCCCTCTCTGCGGGGCTGCTCTCCAGCAGGTCAACCCCTAATCTATACTGGTGTCCAGGGAAACTATGTAACTATAGTTATATTCAAAACTATTGAATTTCAGAGTAAGATTGATGGTTGCATATTTACTAATTGATTACCTCTGTTTATTTTTTTCAGTATTTCTTTTTAAAACAATTAATTCAAAAGGGCAGTAAAGTTAAATAGCAATTTTGAGATTGTACATTAGGGCTTTGAATAGATATTTAGCCACATACTTAAAAATTGCAAAATAGGAAGGATTCAAGAACTGCTTACAGTTTTACAGATTAAGCTTGGAGCATAAACCATGTTTCTGTTTTAACTTTTCTTAAGGCAATTAAGAAATCACTCTCCTAGCAAAGTATTTTTTTCTGAATGCTACATGTCCAAAGTTCCAGACTGAATTCAACAGCAGCTCTGCATTGCACATCAAATCTGCATGCCCAAACCTACCTTCGCAAACCTGCTCTGGAAGAGTAGCACAGCTTGGCTATCACTAACAAAACTCAGCTAAAAGCAGCTGTGTTGTCCTGGATTAGGACTGTGGGATCATACAAATTTTTGTATGGGAATGTTGCTCAGTAGTTCTGCTTCTTGCCAGCAAACTACTCTGTGAGGGATTTTCTGGGATGAATACAGTAGTTTGAAAAGATTTGATTACACTTAATTAAGCCTGGGAACTGTCACCATCCTTTTTAGCAATAGTTGTGGTGTAGAAAAATTTACAGAAATTATGGTACTTATGCAGAAAGAGCATTTCATTTTCTTAAGAGTAGTCATCACTATGTCAGTCTCATAACTGTTCTAGCTAAATTATGAGAGACAGCTCTAAAGCAATTCAAAGGGTATATGTAATTGTCTACTGCATTAAATTAATGAGATTTATCAGAAACTCTCTCTCTTATTAAAGAGAAAACAAGGAAACAAGCAAAGAGAAGTGTTTCATTTCCCCTTAAGCCTCCAGTGACTATTAACAACCTACCAGATATTAATTTTAGAAAAAAACACTTTGGTAAGTACTGAATTGTGAAGTCGAAGTCGCATTGTGCAGAAATAGACTAAAAGAAGTTTGGAATTGGGCTAGTAACTCTAAACCCATATCGCCACAAAAGGGTCTCTCCGTTCCTTACCCTGTTTGCATGGCTTGTAGCTATAAAACAAGAGGGGAACCTCAAAGCAGGGAAATGACTACAACAAAACAACAGAAGGTTGTTTAGGGTTTCTCTGGTGGACTGCAAGAAGACAAGAGCTCTCAGCATTTTCTTTACTGCCTTCTCTAAACCAATCATAAGGCAAAAATAAGTGCTCCACTTTCAAGTACTGCACAGCTTTTTATACCACGTGCTGCAGTAAAAGGAGCTTGTAAGGAGTCAGTTGCGATCTTCCAACTATCAGTACTGCAATCTTTAGAGCTTTATGCAATTTACAACATATTCTGCTTTAAAAGCAAAACTTGGTAAGTCATCCCTTCTCCTCCCCATCGCTAGATGGTGAACTCAAATTCCCAGTAATTTCCTGCAGTGCATCTTAACAATGGAATTCCTAATGAATAGCAGAACAGCATAATGAGAAATCTGAAGTGCCACACATGTACTGCTATAACATGTTAAAAATATTGTGCAGCTAGGATTTATACACATATATCACATGCTTTATTGAAAATATTGATGTTAGCTTTTCAAAACTATGCCTGGTTGGAAAGGTGGGGTGAGAATAAAGAAGAAAAAAGGGAATTTACCAGCGTTCTATATGAAGAGCAGTAAAAGTCTCTTCTGCAGCTTTTCTGGTTAAAAGTTTGAATCCGCACTGCGTGTCCCTGATCTCTTTGACACACAGAAACCATACGAGGAAATGGAACCCATACATAAGAAGAGTTCGGAAGTAAGAGCGCTGTAAACAAGAGGCAAAAAGTTAGATGCTTCATCTATACAATGAGCAAACAGTTTAAAAAGAGATGGCTTAAAAGAAAATAATTCTGTTTTGCAGCAGCTTTCAAAGTTCTTAAACTGTTTTGGTTGGCACTAGAACAAAATCTGAAGTTTATATTGTTATAGCAGAACAAAAGCACAGCTGAATACAAAGGCTTGTCAATTAAGTTCATGCACAGGATACTGGCCCAGAATATGAAATGTCCAAATTCTTATCCTTGCTTTCCTCAATTCAACAGTACTTTTTCATTCTGGATAATACTATAGTAGTAGATTAGGAATCTGAATTTCAGGTCATGATTGGCATAGTCATAATGTCTTCTCTATGATTCTCTGGGAATTTGGACTGCTAATATAGGAAGAAAAAAGGAGAAGGGGAAATTCATACCACATTCTCTACCTCTACTTGCCATTCAAATGTTGTTTTTATCTGTCTAGTCTTCTGTTTTTATAAAGCTTCATTGAACAGGTCCAACAGATTCAAAAGCAAACAAGAAGGATGATACAGAACAAACCCAGTAGGACTGCATAAAAGCTGTTTTTCCCCAGGAATATACACTAAAACTAAACAATAATACTCATATGGTTTGTCCTTGTAAGTTAGAGGCTGAACTTCAGATTTAAAGATGTCTTTCCTAGGCTTGTATTGCAGACAGCTTCTAAAGATCTAGAGCTTAGATCCACAAATCATTAACTCACTGCAGGTCTTAAGGTGAATATAGATTCTTGCATTCAAGATTACAAGGTAAACATGTGAAACTTGGGAACCAACATTTTAGCTGGTAAACATCTCTGGATAATAAGAGATGCCTTTTAAAATTATTCATTTCAAATTTCACTTGGAAAAAATCTGAAGATGCTCAACTTACTATGCAATAATAGTGAGGAGAGCACTTATGCAGGAAGCGAAGTTGTTCTTTATGGACTTCCATTTTCCTTTGGCCTACGAGAATTCAAATCCCTATTTTGTGTCTCCCAGAAAACATTTAAGCCCCAGAGTAACAGCAGATCTGGTACGGAGTCTTTGCAACTTTTGATGATGTTGAACCACCATGCAGCCAAGACCTTTTACCTCAGCCTCAGTATTGGTAAAATATACACATGCACAAAATGTACACACACAATAGCCACACACAGAGAAACTATTCCAGCGTAGGAGCTTTAACGCATCAGTAAAAAAAACCAAAACATTAACTTCTGCAGGTTGTGCCTAACACTTTACACTTAAATAATATGAAAGTAAAATGTTTTTTGCTGCCAATTATTTCAAGGATTTGAAGTTATGCATGGAAGATGTTCTCAGCTAGAAAAATTTAATCCTTAAAACTCAAATGGTAACTTTGTATGCAAAACAGTTCAAAGTTTGTGGTGCCTCAAAGCTAGAAGAAATTCTTCACATATGATTAAGTATATAGTAAACTTATGACAAGTTTTCCCCACCTTTAGCTTCCAATCTTTTACAAGTTCTTAAAATTTATTTGTAAAATCTGAATAGCAGTATCAAATACGAAAATGTCTTGGTATTCTGCAAGAAAGGGAAACCTACCTTTGCTATTGAGTCCTTCTCCAGATGAGCTCTAGAGCCGCAGGAAATAGCCATCCCATTCTGCACAGAAGTAGAAATTTAAGACTTGTCAGTTTGGAGTTCCCCATTACACCTTCTACAGTAATGACAGATGCAAAATAAAAACTTATATAAAGTAATATGTAAAAAAAACCTTAAAGTAGTATGTAAAATTTCTGTACAAATACAAACCAGTACACCTTTCTACTTCCTGTAGCTGCACTTTATACTGCTAGATTGAGGCAAAAATAAATCTTTCTTCAATTAACAGAGCACCTAAAATTTATTTTATTTTGTATATGACCCATATAAATTACTGCAATTTATTCATACCTGGTTTAGCTTACATTGCTCCTCTTAGCTATGCAGACAGCACACATGCTGAACAGCAAGCACAACACCAAGTGCCTAGGCATGCTCAGTGCATATAGGTACATTTGCCCTAAACACTACACTATGAAAGAACATTGCACTAATATATTTTTAAAACAAATGAACTGTCATGCTATCAGTAGAAATATAATCTCAATTTAAAAGAAATGATTCAAATGGAAAACTAGAAATTATGTTTAAATTACTCCTCCTAACACCAAATACTTCAGGCCTGTTGCATGTGAGAGGTGAGTGGTGCTGGAGAACCAGGAGCTGCTGCTGTCTTGGCAGGGGCCTGGCAGGGTCACACTGCCTCCCTGTGGCCCAGCAGCCCAGGGAACCCTGTCTTGCACACAGGATCATCCCCTTGTCTCCCCCTGCAAGACTGTCTCACTTCTTAGATGGCTTCCAAAATGCAGGAAGTGTTTCACTATTCTGCCTTCAAACACTTAGTCAAAAGAAATAAGTCTCATTTCTTTCAACTCAAGTACCTGAAAGATAACAGATACCCAGGGAAAAGCTCTATTTTTGGGTTGCAATGGCAGTTCTTTACAAATAAGGTGCTTAAACTGACAACTCTTAGTAGAGAAGATACTCTATATAAAAGAGTGTGAAATTAAGATGCATCTTAAAGAAGATGACATCAGATAAAAAATAAGTATAAAAATCCATTTAACAAGCCAGAAAATGTTTTTAACTGAGCTGGCAACATAAGATATTCAAAAAGATTATAAGAGCTACAAATTAAAAATGCTAAACAAAACATGTATTGCACTGAGAAAGGTATGATGAATGCAGGGGAGGTAAGAACTCAGGGGAAGGCTAACTACTGACTGCCCACTCTTGCTATTTCCAAACCTCAGCTCTTCCGCTCGCATCTAAATCTTTAACTGGATCTCAATGAACTCGAGTTAACCAGAATTACAATAATTAACCTGTATGCATGAATATTACACTAAATCCAAAAGAATTTGTACTCACAGGCCATGGCTGAAGATTTTTTAGACCTTCTTCCACTTTTTCGATATCTGGAAATTTTGTAGCTCCATCTGCGTCAGCCATAAGAATTTTTTTCCCCCGGGAACTAAAGACACCCTGCAATTGAAACAGTTAATAAAAAAAAAGCACCCCCTAAACGGGTATTTGGTATAAATCAGTTACAAGAGGTTGCATAACCCGAGTGAAGTAACTGGAGCAGTGGTATCACAGAAATTGAACACAACAAGTGATTCTTGCAGCAGATATTCTGCTGCTAACTACAGTAAATTCATTTATATTGCAATCATGCCTATAGAGACTTCACATACTGCTCGGTGTTCCACAATTATAAATAACACATTAACAGAGTAACAGTCAGTCCCTCTCCTTACAACCCAAGAGCTTTGCAACCTAAAATCCTGAGGTAACAAGTTGCTACAGCTAGATAGCTAGATAGACAGGGAGGCATCAAGAAGCAAGGATTAGCAACTCTTGCTTCATTGGAGAGCTTTTCTTTGCCATCCAAGCTAGGCTTTATCAGGCTAGAGCCATGGAAAGGAGGAGGCAGCGCAACCTTCTAACAGTGCTAGACTACAGTGTGTATCACAGAAACATTCTCCTTCTCCTAGAAGGACTTCAAAATATTATTCCTTAGGAGTATTCAGTACTTCAGCTTATGTTTTCTATTTTCTATAGATATTGGTGATCATAAGAAAACCCTTGAAGTGACCTATTAAAGTCCTAAGTTTTACTGCAACAGTCAGCAGATAAAACACAACTGTAAACTTCACAATTACTTAGTAAATGACTGGAGAGGCTCCAACAACCCACAAATCATGCCCATCTCTTACTAAAAATAACATGCGACTTAGCCTTGGAAAGAACGTTCCTTCTAAAATTTTTAGTTATTTTATTTTCTTGGTGATTTTATACAATATCTATGTGCACATTAATACCTTAAAGTATGAAATCTGCCCCTTATATCACTAAGTGCAATTGATAATGGTGACCTTCAGTGAATACAAACTATCTTGGAGAAAATTGTTCATAAACTATTTTTTTTAAAGATAGAAACATGAGCTGGAAGTTTGCAAATTTAGCAGTACAAAAGTTTTTCTGTACAAAAGCTTTACTTAAATCTATTTTTGTTGTTGCTTTCATTTTTTAGATGGATGCTTCTAAGCCAAGCTAACATAAATACAAAGCTGAAGTCTAATATTAAATAAAAAAATCTTTTGAATTCTCATATGAAAAGAATTCTTTGCTACCACCCTTCCCAGGTAGGGAATACTGTTTTCAAGGTACTGTTTTCTAAGCTTACTTTGTAAAGTGTTTTTGCTTCAACGTATGGAAACTGTTTTCCTATAATCATTTTGTTAACTTATTAAATTCAAAACTTTGATCAGTACATCCATATCATTTTACATAGTGGGGCACAACTTATTCAAGTAGAGAAGGAGATGAAAGCATCAGTTACCATCCTGACTGCTCCTCCTTTCCCTCGATTTTTTACCAAAGGAAGCACTCGCACTTTGTCGCTTCCAAATTTCTTGCTGTACTTCAGCGCAACCTAACAGACACATAAAAAAACATCATAAAACAAAAACACGAATCAAGGTAGAAGCTTTCATTTGCTCACCATTTTTAATTCAATAGCACAGAGTTATAGTCACTTCAGTCTGCACAAATATATTGCCCAGAGATTGCTGAAGTCTGTTCAGGAAAATAAAAACCGGTTCACAGTGTACACTGAAGACTGAAAGAGATAGTCACGTTCAGTAAGAATAAGATACTGCCCTCCAAGCAGTTCTACAACCCATTTTATCTATCTCACAGAAGTCTGAAAGGCTCAATACTGATGTAGTTTACATTATACCAAGACTTTTATATTAACATCTATAGCTAGTCAAAGAAATATAATCTTCTGCTAGTGTTACCTTCTTCCCTTTTGTTTCCCTGTTATCTGTGGTTAAAATAAATAAGATCACAAAGGTCTGAAATTCATGATGCAGGGATGTGCACTTTCGGTTCGTACTGCAGGGAAGAAAAAGCATGAGTTCTCCTCTAATCTTTCCCACAAGTTGCCTCCATCCTTGCACAATAACTGTGCACAGCTACTGTATGCTGTCAGAAACAGGATGCTAACAGGAACGCAAGGGAGACAAATGGACAGGCACAATCCTAACAGGGTTAAGAGAAGTGAGAAAGCAGCACTCACGTTCATAGCTGCCCTAAACATCCATCAAGTAATAGCTGAACAAAATTCCAGTTGGTCAATCTTCGCTTAATCTGACATGCATCAAGTAAAAGCAGAAGACTGCAGAACTATCTAGGGAAGGACTAACACCGGCAAGGGGATTTTAAGTGAACAATTTCACGATCACAGCAAACTGGGCATTCTTAGCAGAGAGGAAATCTTGAAAAAAAAAAGTGGAAGTTTGGAGAAAAATCCTCTACCTCAGGCTTACTGATGCTGTTATAACACACTGAATTACAAACTGTAACGTTCTCAGGGTGACATTGTGGAAGTGACCGTGTACTTGTGTAGCTGGAGCGCCTGGCAGTATCATTTCACAATGGAATGGGGAACAGCTACAGAACATCAGCCATCGTAGATGGTGCAAATCAGCTATTTCAAAAGGCTTCTTCATTTCACTGAGCTCAGTATTTGCATTGCTACTCACACATAGAGTATTTCAGAAGAAATTTTAAGTTAAAAAACAGAATTTCAAGTGCAGGAAAATGGCTGTCACATCTGCCAATCACAAATAATAGCAGTGCCCGAGATGTGTGTGCATGTGACTCTTACAGTACGTGCAGGATAATGACAGAAACTCTCTAGAAACAAAATTTTAATTGCTAAAGAAAATTATTTAAGTATCAAAAGGTAAGGACAGAGGATGGTCATGGTTCACAAATACAATACATAAACTCATAGGTCCAATTATTTGGTAAGAAATCACTTTCTTACCTCCTTGGTTTGATCTTTACTACCATCGTCAACCACTATAACTTCATAAGTGAATGAAGGATCTTGTTTCTGAAAACAAGAAGAGAAACAATGCGTTTGACACAACCTCTTCAGCAGGCAGCACATCTTTCAAACACTCGTGTTCTTTTCTCCCTAGCACCTTCTCATTTGTGTTTGCAGGCAGGCACCAAGATGATGTGGTAAATTTGTTATGATGGCAATTACAGCTGAAGAATTTTGCCATTTAGATGTCTGTTCCATGACCAATAGCTCCTCATATTTCTTCTCAGCTACCATCCAGCACTGAAAATAACAAATCTATTCCAAAAGAGTATGCGAAAGCTCAGAACATCACTGTTGACTGACAGAGAAAACCCAACAGACATTTCCCTGTCTCCCAACCTTCATAATTTACTTCTTAACCTCATTATCTAGTCAGTCCTAGTAAAAAGAATAAATGTTTGTTTAAAAACATTAGAGGCACAAACTTAAGTTGCATTTTAGAGAGTTAAATATCTGTTAAATAGAGAGTTAAATTCTTAACCTCTGCTTTGGATACATACCTTGCATGTAAATTTTTATTATAATTATTAAGTTTTTTACTTAATTAAAAAAATACCTTCAAGCATTCAATCTTAAAAAAGCGATAAGAGACAGAAACATTACATTTAAGCAGCTGGTTACATGTCTTAACATATAACAAAATAATCAACTGACTCAATCACAGACTTATATGCAACACACAGAAAAATAATGAATTCTGAATGAAAATACCTGTCTTTTTTCTAGGTAATCCAGAGCTTCATCCATCATAAGAGGCACTACAGAAAAAGTGGAGGAGCTCAGGTTAGTAGATAGAGCAGGCTGAGCACCAAGACCACCAACGAGCACATGCACAACGAAGCTGACACTAAACACAAAGCTAAGGAGAACAAGCTGCTTCATTCATAAAACACCAACCTCAGCAAACAAATGTAGCCCCTGCAACTCTGAGTCCTATTCTTTCTTAATACGAAAGGAATAATGAAAAAAAATCCATGTCTAATGGGATAAAAATATTTCTTTAAAGATCAAAACCAATGTTATTTTGAAATATGTAATTCTCCAGACAGTATTAGAGGACCAAAAAAAAAATCCAACAAAAAAACTCACCACACACATCAGTCACAGGTTACCTTGCAAACCAGCACTGACTAATCTTTTCATATTTAAGAGAGGTGACAGAACTCAGCAAGGGAAATGCCTTGTACCAGTCATGCATTCTCTTACTAAGGCAGCCCAGATGCTCCAGGCACTTAACGAGCATTACTTTTGCTAGTGATTTATCTGTAGAATACAAGGTATTCAATTTGAGTGGTTTTCGCAGTATATGCTTTTTCTAGAAAACATTTCAGGGGATTATTCTGTCTTTCAAGAGACAGAAGGCTCACTAAAAGTCCCATGAAATGTATTAAATCCTTGCTCACAGAAAGCATGCATCTGAGCACCAGGACTGTCTTGAGTCACTGTAAAACACTTGGCTCCAGACGCTGCCAGGGCTACCCTGCAGTCTAGATGCATGTTATTTGCCAACAACCCTTGTCATGCAATCCTGAAGAGCTCAGTACTGCCACTTCACCAGGAAAGGGGATGACAAGGGTTGCTAATGGGTCAACAACCACAAGCAGAGATGCAGAGCTTGAAGGCTTTCTGATGGAATATGAAAGCACCACCTCCTGGCGACATATGCATGGCCAATCATAGAATTATGATTGGAAAATTAAAGAATCGATGATTAGGTTGGAAGGGACCTCTAGACAGCATCTAGTTCAACCCTCCTGCTTCAGCAGGGACACCCAGAGCACCTTCCTGCATCCAGCAGGGACATCCAGGTGGGTTTGGAAGATTTCCAGAGAAGGAGACTCCACAGGCTCCCTGGGCAGCCTGTGCCAGGGCTCTGTCACCCTCACAGGAAAGAAGTTCCTCCTTACATGTAGGTGGAACTGCCTTTGTTGCAGCTTGCACCCATTGCCCCTTGTCCTGTCACTGGCCACCACTGAGAATTTGGAGATCATCATGTTCAACCAAAACAAGCTCTTCAACACCATGCCTGCTAAACCATGTCCCTAGTTGCCTCATCTACACATTTCTTGAACACTGCAAGGGTCAGCAACTCTGCCACTTCCCTGGACAGCCTGTTCCAGTGCTTGACTAGTTTTTCCATGTAGAAATTCTTCCCAATGTCTAACTTGGGCCTCCCATGGTGCAAGTTGAGGCCATTTGCTTTTGTCCTATCTGTGGCTATTCTGGAGAAGAGAGTGACTCCCATCTCACCACAGTCTCCTTCTAGGTAGTTCTAGAGAGCAATGAGGTCTCCCCTGAGCCTCCTCCTCTCCAGACTAAATAACCCCAGCTCCCTCAGCCGCTCCTCACAAGGGTTGTGCTCCAGCCCCTTCCCCAGCTTCGTTGCCCAGCTCTGGACACGCTCCAGCAGCTCAGTGTCCTTCCTGTAGTGAGGGGCCCAGAACTGAACACAGTATTTGAGATGTGCCCTCACCAGCGCCAAGTACAGGGGACGATCCCTTCCCTGGTGCTGCCGGCTTGGCCCCCTGGGCTCACTGCGGGCTCAAAGTCAAGCCAGGAATCAAACACGAGGCCATTCCGTTCTGCCTGTGGCTGCTGCTGTTTGCTTTGGAGCAGGAAGCTCTCAAAAGATGACTTTACAACCTCTTTCTACTTGTTTCCGTATGACATCTACGGAGGGACAAGCTGGTACTTTGTCATGCTTATTTTTGAGACAGAATATTCTTACGACTCGCTTTTGTTGCTAAAAATAGAGGGGGCGGTTTGCACAGTTTCTTATCTCTGAAATTAAATGCAGGTGGACTGGTTTCTGGAAACTGGGCACAACACTTGACACAGAACCCAGCCTGCCAGCATCCATCGCTAACAAAACCCAACCTCGGCGCCATTAGGGCAACAACTGACAGCTTTTCTCCTTTTTTTCCCCCAAACCAGAGAAACCTTACACCGCTCTTCCTCGTTGTAGGAAGGCACAACAACAGAGAGCTCCCTCGCGGCGGGATCGTAAATACTGGGCACGGGCTCCTTCCCGCGGGCGGTCACGAAGAACTTCTCCTCCTCGTGCCGCTGGAAGGCTGGCATTTTCACGGCGGTTACGTGAGCAATCGCGCAAATCTGGGGAGGAAACGGGGAAAGAGGGACATTTCGGGCAGCCGCTCATTGCCTGGTACCCGGGGGGTATTTCCCGCTCGCGAAACACCCGCATTTCAGCGTTTCACGCTCCCACCGCAGCCGCCGCCCCCGCCACGCGGCGCCCACGGGCCGGGCCGGGCCGAAGCGGGCCGGTACCGGAGCGCCCGGCCCGCGGCTCTCACCAGCACGAGGGCGGCCGCCAGCAGCGCCGCGGCCGCCAACAGCGCCGCTCCGGGCAGCGGCAGCGCCATGGCCAGCG
>JAUBOD010000132.1:404642-415185 GCA_032353885.1 Nothura maculosa
ACTTGGAGGGCAACACTCTAAGCAAACACAGTTCTTGTATTTCTAATTGCTGGGTTTAGCCAAACAACCCCTGTCCTTCTCTGTAACTTGTGCTGAAAGAAAAGTTCCTTAGGGACAAGTTAGCCAATGCTGCGAGACTTATTTCCTCCTGAACTTCACCAATGGCCTCAAATCAGCCTTTGTGCCTGCTTTTAATTCAGTGCATAGGAAAGAAACACTAAAAGCACCAGCTTGCCTGATTTTTCAGAAAATAATTCAACTAGAAAATGGCGTTTAGATTCTGAGAATAAATCCAGAAGTCTCTCATTAAAGTGTCACACATTCCAGAACAAGATCTGTGACACAGGACCCTGTTCACCATGGAAATCTTTTAAGAAACCAATTTATATAAAAGAAAGCTTGTAACATATTAGACTAATACTCTGATTTTCAGAGGCATCCTATTTATAGCCAGTCTGCAGCAGCTCAAGCAAAATTAGGACAAACATTTGTGTATCCAGTGGAGACTGTTTGGTAAAACAGAAATCGTGAATGTCCAGAAGATGAAGGAGTTTGCAACTCAACTCAAAACACAAAAGCAGAGCAGCCACAGTTTTCCCCAACTGCTTTATGAGTCCTGGTAAGATTGTGAGATTTTAAGCACAGGTGGAACCAACCACTCAAATTTTGTTAGTTTGAAAACAGATTATTCTCCACCAAGAGTTCAGACTTCTTCAGTGATTACAGCCCTAACACTGATTATAGGCAGGAGCGAAACCAATTTTGGCTTTAAAGCCAAGAGGTACCTCCTTGGGTGCAGACAGAACAACCCTGTTAAATCACAGCACTGAGAAATAAACCAAATCCTGACAGCAGGAGTAGGAAGCTTGAGTTATTCTCTAGCAATGCTGCCGTGTGCATCTTCTCCTTTCCTCTGCAGTGGATGGTGTGTGCGAGGTGTGAGGACCTGGACCACACTAGGTTTGCACCACCCATGTGCTGGGCTGCTCCCTTCCTGGCAGGGCCAGATGGTGCTTAGGAAGTTCCTCCTATTGCTCTTTTTTTACAGGGTATAAATAGGCCACTGCCCCAGCTCCAGCTGTGGCACTGAAGCTACTGTGGTCTCTGCAATTCCATAAGGATTTGGAGGATGCCTCCCTACATGTGTTTAGATCTGTTGCAGGAAGGCTTATCTTTTTGTGGAGAATGGGGAGACTGTTTCATCCGAGCACTCCAGGGTGAGGGCTGTTACCCATCCCTCTTCTCCCTGCTGCTGAGGACGACAGGTTGTAGCACCCTGAGACTGGTGCTCTGGAGAAAACTGACAGCTGCTGCTGTTGTTGCTGGAGTGGGTTAAAAATAAGTGACCCACCTGGAAGCTGCTGAAGATTAAAAACAAAAGGCATAATTCAATCAAAGAGCTGGGCTGCCCACCGTTCTAGGTTATGATATTGATACTGATGCACTCCTTGGAGATTTTGCAAATATCCTTTAAAATGAATCACTCTACAGATGCTTTTGTTTGTGAGAAAGCCTCATGCTCAGAAAACCAATCTGAATTAGATGTAGCTAGATTTTTCTACAGTAAAATACATTATCATTGTTTTAATTAAAATAGAGATTATATCAGCACTCAATGTACTAAGTCTTCAAAAGCAGAGAATAGTAAATTCAGAATATTCCACTGTATTTAGATGTTTCCAATCAATGATTTGCAAAGTCCAATGCAAAGAAGAAATACTAAAATGAAACAGTTTTGATTTCTCTCATTCCAGTTTTCCAGTAAAAATTGCACTGATTTAAACTAAATTCATCCTCACTCACAGAAATGTCCAAGGTAGCCTGAGCGGGCACACACTGGTTTGGAATCACCAAAAAAAAAAAAAAAAGAAAAAAAAAAAGGCATTTCATTTTCCTGAAGAGCTCTCCCCTGGTATAACTGCCTCCCATGCCAGCCCTATTCCCTGTTTCTGGAGCGTGTCCAGGAAAAAGGAAGTAGCAAACCTCGGGCTGATCTTTCATTACCATTAAATTCTGGAAGCAGGATGCTTGGGAAACAGGGATTTTTTTTTGTAGAACCTGGGATTTGTGGCAGCTGGAAGCTGCACATCTGCAGCTGTAACTTGCAAGTGGCTTCAAGATCCTGGAAGTAAATCCAGCTCCATGAAATTCCCTTTACATGTGCTCAGACATAATTAGTGTCCTTTGTACGTTTGTTCCGTTGTACCTGTTTAATTTAATGAATGTATTTACAGAGCCTCTACACTCTCTATCTTAAATTAACTTCTATTTCCACAACCAGGAGCTCTTCTAAAGCAATTACTGCACCTCCTGGTGCAACCTCAGCTCAGCTTTTAGGCCTGTTCACGTAGCTGTAAGTGACTACTTTGTGCTACTTTGTGCTTTTCAAATAGACATAACTCCTGTTTAAAAAAATATCCACACTGAAACACTGAAAATGATATTTTAGGTATTTAATCTCTTGATTCATGTCAGCATTGTTACTAAGAAATAGCTGCTTTGTAGTGAGCTGAGAATTTCATTCCCACTTGCAATCTTTATGGCACCAGCTTTCTTCTCCTGAACTGTTTTAAATAATAATCAAAAATTTACAATAAATGGCTTGTTTCTGATAAACTGTCTCCAAAGAGCTGTGCAAGGCAATGTACAAAAAGCACTACAGCTGTTTACAAAGTAATATGAAAAATTATCATTGTCAGTGTGCACAAGTGTATCAATTACCTGTAGAAGATTTAAGGGCCGAAGATTGGATGCATTTTTCAGACCAAAAGGGCTGCCTGTTAAAGAAAACATCTTTTTATTAGTAGAAAGTCATTACTTAGCTTTCTGTGAGTTGCATCACATGTACCCCCTTCCACTAGGATTACTTTGGAACTTTTGGAAGGTGGAACTTTACAGTGCTGCATTTTTCCTTGTCAGAAAGAGCAGTTGCCCAGATTTAAACTTAGTCCTGAAAGAAAACTGTATCACTGCTGAGCATGGTACCCTGTAAGCCCTATACAACCTGTTGCTGCATTTACAACAAAGATGAATGTGGAGAATATTACAGCAGTGAGTTATTCCTCAGTGATTCTTATCCTGGCTTTATTTATTTATTACCATTTGTGCAGGAAATTCAGGAATATCTGAGGACTTGCTGAGGTACTTAGTGACATAAGGAGGTTCTTACAGTTTCTTTAGGAAGAAAATTTAAACATGGCAAGTAATAAAAAAACTAAAAAAAAATAAAAATACCCCAAATCTTGACCACTATCCTCCATACAAAAGCTTCTGGAAAGACATTTATATCTTCCATACAGCTTTTGCCACTAATGCACATGGTATTCCTCAAATATTATAATAAAAAAATGTATTTTTAAAAAATTTGTATATAGTAAGCTGTAAATTGGATTAAAATGCTTCAATAAAACAGAAGCTGTCAAACAGAATCCCCCAGGTCTGCCTCAGTCCTAGCTGAAATCACTTTCACTAGCAATGTGGACAACAGTGTGTGTAAAATCTGTGTAAGATACCAAAACTGTTAAAACTGAATAATGCTTTTAAGTACAGGAATATAACTTAAATGATACTAATACTTTGCAGAAAAGGTCCCAAAATAAGTGATAGTATATTCAAAAAAGACAAGTGAACAGATACAACATGGTGAATAGCCAGTTTTGCACCTATACAGCAGGAAGGGATGGGAGAAATTAAAATCAATCACAAATGTATCTGCCACATCAATACCACACACTGCAGAATATACAACTCCTCACATAGTGCACACTTACAAAACTCACTGTTACAAGATGCTGCAGATGCCAAAAATATAAACAGGTTCATGAAGCAATCAATAAATACAGACATATCCAGAGAATAAAAATCTAGCAGGGGGATATTAAGCACAAATATCCACCCGGGCAGCCTTTACAGAGACCCCCTCAAGGCTGCAGAGCGGGGGCTGTTTGCAGGGCATGGGCCGCTCTCAGGTACTTGCCTGGTCTCACCCTCTCCCCTAAGTGGTGTCTAACACCCTCTGCCAGAGACACAGCAGCAGCTGGAGGGATTTGGCCTGGCCCAGTACAGCCATTCTTATGTTAATGTAACTGCTGTTGCAAAAAAAACCACAAGTAAAAGCAGGCAGACCTCCTCTGGGGAAATGTTAACAGGAATGCTGTGAAAGAGATGAGATGCAGCTATTCTGCTGTGCTCCACAGTGGTAAAGCAGCCAAGCTCAGCCTTGTGTCCACTTTTGGGTATCACATTTTAAGAAGGATGTAAGCAAATTGGACAGTCTAGAAGAGAGGGACAGGATTATGAAAGGTTTGAAATACGACCTATCAGGAAGAGAGGACAAATGTGGGACATGACAGAATGTTTCTGATATTCAGAAGGTAAAGAGAAGGGATCAACTGTTTCTCACATCTGCAGGGAACAGTATAAAAGAAATAAAAATTCACAGTTAAGAACATGCATTGTAATCAGAAAGAAATACTTTGTATGGACAGTGGACTACTCCAAACAGCTACTGAGAGTGACTGGAATCTTTACCAGTGAAGGAATTTAAAGAGTTTAGATCATGTTTCAGTGTAAGGAATAGCTATCACAGCCTTATCTACCCTTTTCATTCCAAAATCACACACTAAGGATTGTGTCTTTCTTACATTCTCATTAAAAAAATAATGGAATTCAAATGTTCCTTTAACGAGAACTCAGCCCTATAGATTTGTACAGTCATACCTGAAAGCAGTAAGGGTCTAATTGTTCTAAAAGAATAAAGCAGCATCAGTGACAGAATAAAGCACTGCAAACATCTGGAGAACGAGGCCTCTTTCTAAATTGTCATGCTCTTTTTTCCTGGCAATCGCTGTTAATCAAGGTTGCATCCAACTCCAAGTGTCCTTTAGCACAAACTGCCTGTCAGGCGCAGCCAAACAGGGAGCCACGTGGAGAACGTGGAGGACGTTTCCCCATCCAAGCTCCTCAAAACCTCCATCTCAAGCAACTTCTGCCAAAGCTGAAACTCAGTGGGCAAAAACATTAATGCTGTTCCTAAGCTGTGGTCATCACATAAGCACTGTTCACACTGCAGCCCCTCATGCCCACTGCTCTTACAGAACGTTCTCACACCGTCACTACCTGAAGATGCCTTTTTGGCTTGTTGCACTAACCTGCTTGGGAAGCAGACTGCATGGCAGCGGGCAGCGCACTTGGTACCAGGCCTCCTGATGGTAAAATGCCACTCAGATTTATACCTGCAGGGGCTATGGCACCAGTGTTGCACCCCAGCATAGGGTTTGAACCACTCATCAATGTCTGTGCTCCACTGCAGAAGAGGAAAGACAACACATCAAACCCAAGAGGTACAAGTACAGCCAAACAACTACATTTCATCCCTCTGTCACATGACAAGTAAACTCGGTTGTTTGCTCTAAATGGAATTATGCATAAAGCTTCAAAATATGTAGATTCATTTTTCCAAATATAGTTTTTTTTTTTTTTTGCTTTGGTATAATGTATGGAAAATAAAACATAAGTGGCTCTTGCATTCTAAAAATACTAGGAAGTTTTGAGATCTTCAAAACCATTCATGGTCTGGAGACCATTCAAAACCATGTGAAGACCATTCAAGTTGGAATGGCCTTCAAAACCATTGTGATATTGCAACAGAAAGCTGAAAAACAGGTTCATATGCTCCTTTTGCAGCATGAGAAGCCTGCTGCATGAGGCAACAGTGATTGAATGCTGAGCACCTTAAAGGAGTAATTCAAGCACAACACGTGCACTGAGATACACCATGGGACTTGCACTGGCCATCTTACACTTACTGGGAAATCCCATTTAATTGCAAAGCAGTCTTTGCATCACATGATCTATTCCTAACAGCAGCTCTTCTTTTTTAACAAAAACATGAGTTTCATGAATCGTTAAGTTTAACCTCAATGTCTAAGTAACTGTTAGAAATCAGTTATACTTGTTATAAATATTTTTACATGGTTATTTTGATTCACAGATGCTTTAATATTTCTGTTTTTTATTTAAAAATGTCTGCATATGAGATCTCATATAATTGATAATCAAACTGATAAAAGAGCAAAACCTCAAAAATACTGCAGTTTTGAGGTAAACTTCATGTAAGAAAACAGTCTTCACCTTAAAAACTCCCAGTGCAAGTTTCCTTATAGACTGTATTCCACATTTTAATAGTAGATGCCTAAATTTAAGCAAGTAGTTTCTGAACGTCCTCTACTACACAACTGCAAGGTGACTGACCCTCCATATTGCAGATCCTGAAAAATATCTACCTTAATGTAGGCTGCAGAATTCACTCCTCCAACTGCCCTCAGCTCCCCACCCCAGCCAAGACAAATTAAGAACCCATCATAACGAAGCACTTACCACACAGAGCCCACTACATTGATGAAGTTAAGTCCTGCGGGGTTTGCCATGACCTGCGTGGAGGTTGTTCCTGTAGTAATGGATGTTACCATGGTGGAAAGAGGAATGGTCATTACAGGCAGTGCCTGGCTCAGAGACATCTGCTGCTGAGCAAACGGGGTTAACAAAGTGGGCTGAGGGGTGAAGCCTGAATCTTGGGGAGTAGGGGTGGCAGAAGGGGTAATAGGAGTTGAGCTCTGAGCATCAGGAGGGTGTGGGGTCGATGAAGGGGTGTTGGTTGGAGTAGGAGTAGATGGTTTAGGAGTTCCAGACCCTGCTCATTGAGAAAAATAAAAAGTGCTAGTTTGTTATAAAAGGCCAGTCCTTCTTGTATAATACGGTTAATGGAATCTTATTTAGCACTGACAATTTGTTCCAGTTTTTAAACTGCAAGTGTTAATTCCTACACGACACGAGTGTAGCAGCACGCGCTCATTGTTAAGGATGCAGTATATCACACAGAAACCCCCTGCTCCACACCTAATTCCTTAAACCAAACACAAATTTGTATCATCCTTCCAGAATTTCTGGTACATTAAGTCCTAACTCTATCCAGACATATTTAAGTCAAAATACAACAGTTTCTCTTAAGTGACCATTTTAACCTAGTTAATGTTTTTGTTCTAAAATGTTACACATATACTGAATATGCACTGCCTGCACAATAGCATCATGTTAAAAACATATCATGGAAAACAACAGAATCAACAAAGAACAGATACTATTTCAGTAATTCTGGGGTCAATCTGAATTTCATCAGACAGCTAAATTCCCATTTGCCAATTTTTGATGTAACAAAGAGAACAAAAAAAAAGGATAATACTGCATCTTTAAAAGCTATTGTGTAATTCCTTATGCTTAAATGTAGTACATATAGCAATACTGTTGTGGATGCAGTAAGCACAGTTTATCAATAGAAGGAAAAAAATAAAAAAAACAAAAGCTCTTGAGGTGTTTTCTTTTTTTAGCTTTCATGTCCTGCAGAAAGAAAGGAAAGAAATGTGAATGTCCAGATGTTGTGACCAGAGCCTTACTTACAGTAACAACTGTGTGCAGTAGATTTACACAATCCTTATCAGTAACATAAAAAAGTGAGTAAAACTGTTTAGATGAAAACTTTTAAGTTTTCTGTTTTTCTTTGTGCAAAACAAGAAGGCAGAAAAATTACACCTTTTGAGCTATACATATTTCAAATTATTTAATTGAAAAAATAAAACCACATTATAATACTGTGCAGGATCCTGAAATGGTCAGTATACAATTATCCACAAAAAAACTGAAAAACTGCAGCTATGATTTCTCTTTGTACAAATCTGCTCACAAAATGTCTCAAGACACATACAAGCCTTTAAAACTGTTTATGATCTGTATCTCTTATTACAATAACCCTATCAGTGGTAACAAAAAAAAAATAAACTAGCACGTCATTTGTTATGGAAATTTACATTTTAACACTTAAGAATATGGTGTTAGCAGCAGCAGCATCACCACCACACTTGCAATCAGCAATGATTTGTAAAACAGTGTAGGAGTGTTTTAAAAAATCATCTTAGAGTTTATTGTATCACCACCTTGGGACTGATCAGATTATATACATACACAGAGATACAACTGCATCAGCTCCTATAACATTTTTTTTAAACAGATGCTTAAATTATGTAAAGGCAAACTGATCTAACACACTGTTTTTACACTGGAGGAAAAATCTACACTTTGGAATGGTATGTTTTAACATTATCTACCACTCTTTCATAAAAGAGGAGATCATAGTAATTGCATAAGATATATTAAAACGTATACACAAAGGGTGCATACATATATACAGAAAAAAACAAACACAATTACAATAAACATAAAATACATACAGTGAACAAGAGACCTGCCTGAAGCTGCACAACTTATACAATTTAGGATACACAGTACATTTAAATGCCATCATTCCACAGGTTAAGGAGTTTCTCTCAAGAAGCATTTATGCAAAAGCCTAAGATTTAATGGAGAATTTAGGTCGGGACTCACTTTGTGAAGAGCTCGCGGGAGACATGGCGGCTGGAGAGAGCATGCTAACTTGGTTAAGATCCATAGACTGCTTCCGAGAAAGACCGGGAGGCTTAGAAGGAGGAGGAGGAGTTGGGGATTTTAGATGGCCACTTGACTGCTGTGGACTAAAAATATTACCTGAAAAAGCATAATTAAAATACATTATGGTTTCGTGAGCTGATGGTAACCTGTTACTACACAAATTCCTGAAAAATGTAATTGGAAATCAACAAAATGATGCTTTGGAAAGCTCTTTTCACACATCAGATAATGATTTTTTTAAGATTAAGATTTTACTAAAGTAACAATAAGTCACTTTACATTAGTCAAAACACATGGAAAAGAGACACTGAAGTCAGTAAATAATTACCTGAAGAGCTACTTCCTGAACTTGAAGGTAATTTGATAGGAGGAGGTCGGTGTTTTACACCTTTCCCCAACACTGAAGACTGAACAGAGCCTGATAAACTTTCTGGCTGCTAGGAGGAAAGAGAAATTAGCACTACCTTAGCAATGACGTGAGCTTCCATATATTTGACAGGAAAGTAAAACAATCCAACTAATCTGTAAAAAAAAATTCTCAAAATTGTGACAGAATACTTTGGAAATATTACTGCAGATTTCTTTAAACCATAGCCCTATGACTGACACTTCTCTATGAATAAAAATTTCAAAGTGCTGCTAAAATTTAAAGACAGCTGAAGAAACCCAGTTTTTCTTTTTTTTTTTTTTTCCCCTAAAGTTTTTCTTGGCACCTATTCACAAATGGCAGAGTGCCAGAAACACAATCACGGAAGGGCTGAGGTTGGAAGGGAACTCTGTAGATCATCTGTCCAAACCCCCTGCTGAAGCAGGGTCACCTAGAGCCACATTGCCCAGGACCTTAATCAGGCACCTTCCAAGGATTTCCAAGAAAGGAGACCCAACAAATGCTCTGGGCAGCCTGTTTGCAAGGTCCGTTACCCTCACAGTAAAAGAGCTGTTTTTCCCCCTTACATTTTAAAGGAACTTCCTGTGTTTCAGTCTGTGCCTATTGCCTCTCATCCACCACTGGGAAGAGTCTGGCCCCATGCGCCTTAAAATCTCCTTTCAGATACTTACACAAACTGTAAAGATCTCCCCTGTGTTTCTCTTCTCCAAACCATACAGTTCCAGCTCTCTCAGCCCCTCCTTGTGTCCAGTCCTTTAATCGTCTCTGTGGACCTCGACTGGGCTCCCTCTTGTGGCTCCCTGTCTCTCCTGCATTAGGATCCACAGCTTCACACTGCACTTGAGCTGTGGCCTCACTAGGGCTCAGGAGAGCAGGATGACCTTCTTCGAGCTGGTGGCAATGCTCTTCCTCATGCAGATCAGTACATCATTAGCCTCCTTTGCCACAAGGGCCCATTACTGGCTCACAGCCAACATCTTGTCCACCAAGAGTCCCTGGGTTTCCCTGCAGAGCTGTTTTCCATTAGGCCAAACCCCGATACGGTCTTGAAAAAAATAATTCATTTCATTCTATTCATTTGCCATTGCTTAACAGTAAAGACTGGAGAACAGGATCAGGCCTTGGCATTCTGAGAGTAGGACTTTCACAGAATCACAGAATGGTTGAGTTTGGAAGGGACTTATAGAGATCATCTAGTCCAACCCCCTGCTCCAGCAGGGACAGCCAGAGCACGAGGTGACAGCCAGGTGGGTTTGGAAGATCTCCAGAGAAGGAGACTACACAGCCGCCCTGGGCAGCCTGTGCCAGGGCTCTGGCACCCTCACAGGAAAGAAGTTCTGCCTCACATAGAGATGGAACTTCCTGTGTTTCAACTTGTACCCATTACCCCTTGTCCTATCTGCACTTGTCCTTGTTCCTCTCTGGCCAACTCTGTTCCTCTGTTCCATGCACTTGTCATGAGGTTCCTCTCTGCCCAACTCTGCAGCCTGTCCAGGTCCCTCTGGATGGCAGCACAGCCCTCTGGAGTGCTGGACACTTCACCCAGCTTGGTGTCATCTGCAAACTTGCTCAGGGTGCCCTCTGTGCCCTCATCCAGGTCATTGATGAACAAATTAAACAGCACTGGGCCCAGCACTGACCCCTGGGGGACACCAC
>JAUBOD010000132.1:415285-426316 GCA_032353885.1 Nothura maculosa
ACCACCCTCTGAGCTCTGCCATCCAGCCAGTTCTCAATCCACCTCAGTGCCCACTCACTGAACCCACGTTTCCTGAGCTCCCCTCTAAGGATGTTATGGGACACGGTGTCAAAAGTCTTGCTGAAGTCATGTTAGACAACATTCATATCTCTCTCCTTGCCCAGCCAGCCAGTCATCCCCTCATAGAAGGCTAGATTGGTCAGATTGGTCAAACATGACATTCCCTTGGTGAATCCATGCTGACTACTCCTAAGCACCTTCTTTAGACTTCAGGCACCATACCGAAACCATGAATGTGTAAAAATCAATAGGCCTTTTCCCAATGACTTTAGTGGGAAACTATACACTTCAATTCCACTTGCCCAGACTTCCTGGACAGTTTAGTCTCCACTGACTCTGAGTAATAAAAATTGTTACTCTTCATTTACATAATTCTAACTATTTTCTTACAAAAAGGAAATCTTTTGAAGAAACTGCCAGGATTGCCTTTCTCTCCTATAATATAAAAAACTCCTAACTTTGAATTTAAAGACTAATGGACCATTCAAATTGAGGCTAGAAATGGGCCCTGCTGTCAGTGGGGGTTTGGACAGCAGGAGGCTTCCAGAAATACTCTTCCAAACCAAAATTGTCTGATTTAGTACACATAAATATACACACACACACGCACACCTACACATGGACATACACATACTCCACCTACGTGTGTACAGATATATTTATACATGTATGTCCAGATGCATACATACATACATACAACTTCCTCTCTGCAACTGCTGGGCTTTGACTACTTTTTTGACCAACTCAAAGAACTCTTGAAAGAGGTTAAAGAAAGAGGTTATTTTAGGTTAAAAGAGGGAATCTAAGAGAGATGCAGCAAAGTCAAGAGCCCTCATTCATTTAAATTCACTTTCCAGTTGGTAAATACAGCTTACCACTGGAGTACTGAATCTGACCAAGAAAACCAACACGGCAATGTCATGTCAGGCAAGAGAATCTGGGAATGCAGTAATCTCTACTGTATGTGTACATACAAGCACAGGTGTCTTCAAGATTCTTGTTTTAAAGTTCGTCTCTTCAAATTCTGGTAAAAATATTTTTTTTGTCAGGGTAAGAAGGTGTAAAAGAAAATATTCAGCTGCTGCATGGGACTGTTTACTGCCCAGTGCTGGAAAGTGCACAGCTATATCCTCCTAAGCAGCTCTGTGAAAGACATCTGAAAATAGGTCTACAACATATCCTGTGATCAACAGAAACAAAAGTATTTTCCTTCAACCTCTTGACCCACACTTATCCTGAATGATTGATACTATGTTTAAAAATTCCTTCTGAAGAAATATTTAGCTAATATCTAGCATTTTTTTAGCAAAGATTCTTCTAACATTTTTAAAATCAAGTGCAAATATAAGAAATGCAGGGCTCAATAAACTCACTTCCATTTCCTTCCCTGGAGAAAGATGACTAAGATTGATGGATCCACCTGAATTATGAATCATTTTCACAGGACATTTAGCTTCATTCTGTACTAACTCTTGGTACTGGTTCACCACTCTGAAACAAACATTAGGACATAAAAAGATGCAAGATTAACAAATGTGAACTTCTAATAAAACTCTTCTACTCATGTTCCTTTTCTTTTTCTAACCTAGATTTGTTCCATTTACTTTTTATAAATTTTTTTCTCTAATGTGCTTTTTACTGATGTTTATAGATAAAGTAATTCCCTGCAGCGAAGCTGAATCAGACAGCAAACAGGGTTTCTTGACCTTTAGCTAAGGTCAAGAAACACTCTTTTGGAGGAATAGTCTAGGGAAGACAGAGCAGCTCCCTTTCCAGAAGCAATTGTAATTCTTTGAGATACAGTTAGTGGGGAGTCCCTTTCTTCACATGAATCCAGAATCTTTTACAAGGATGTGTTCTTTTCCAGAACCTTTTACAGGGCTTACCTAAGCTCTGTGCTTATTTATGTTCGACATAGAATGGTCAACGCTCCTCCAATTTGAAGATGACGTTAGATGAGGACTCCAAAAGCAGGGGATGACTGAGGAGTCCCTATAGAGTATATCTCAAAGAATCATAAGGAAAGTAACCATTCTTCCTTCCTTGAGTATCAGCACAGTCAGACCTCCTTCTAGGAGCCTAATTAGTAACGATGCACCCAGGAATATGAAGTGCTAAGGGCACTGGACAAACAAGTCTGAAATACTGTGCCACAAAAGCAAATATTACATCTCACAACTAAGCTTAGAAAACTAAGCTAAGGGAATATTGTTTGAGAAATGCAAATGTTTCACATGTATAGTAATGTAACAAAGGCTAAAAGGATGCAACTCTTTTTTTAGCACCAACTCTTAGCAACTCTTTTTTAGCAACTACACAGACATACTATATTAATTACCTTTCAGCATCAGTCTTGGAACCAATAAGGAATCTGAAATGGAAAACATATATATTTTCAGTCATGAATTGCACTAAACAAGTATGTTTCTCTAGGTTTCACAAGGCTTTGAAAGAATGGAATGCTACTCTCATTTGGGAACATAAGATCATAATAATTTGACAGATTGGGTATTATTTAGTACCTGAATTATAAATCTAGCTTCATAATTAAGTATACAATACACTATACTAAGGTTACATTGAGGGTTACATGATGGGAGTAACAGAGATCCTTTAAGAGTAAATTCTCTATAAAACAAAAGCATTATGAGAATTTCCTATTTTGTGTTGCCCAGAAACAGGAAGTATTTGCTGCAGAACCTCTACTGTGATAAGCAGTATAACAAATATGTATATAAACGACTGTATTAATCTGCTGACAGAAGAAATCTAAGCGTTTGGTGGTTAGGTTAAGAACAGGTTTAGCTGTAAGATTTTATTAGTTCAGTTTTCATTACTTGATTTTACCCGATTTGACTCAATTCCTCATCATTTTCCGTATCACCCAATTAAGTGTTTTTCTATTCTGTTACTTCAGATTTGATATGAGAACTTGTTAGAACTTTTCTTTACAGATTTTTCTCTGTTTCAGTGAAAAACTGTTTTATTTTACAGCAAAATGATGAAATGTCTTTGATTTCCAAGGCTAGGATTTTCAAATGAGTAAGAATACAAGTTCTCATGAACTTCAACTGGTAGCATCTTAAAAACTATACACGTGTGAGACCAGTGATTTTCAAGAAAAACTGAGCTTCTTTACACGCCTTTCAATTCCCATCCTTATTGCATGTGTATAAGCCAGCATGGCTGTTCTGGATTGGAAAAGAAACAGCAAATAGGTTGAGAAGCCCAGTGATAAAACACTTCAAATATGAAAATATTAAGATTTTAATTAAAAGCAATAGATAAGAATTATATAGTAGACACCAGTAAAAACCAGAACTGGTTAACAGAACTGAGGTTTGTTCAAACTGAAGGCTTTCTGCCTTGCTGAATAGAACAGGGTCTGCTCTGCTGCACAGATTCATCCACAGAAAGAACCTGGCATGTACAGAGCCAAGAACAGAACCTAAGCTAAGAATAGAGAACCTTTGTAGAAGTGCAGCCAAAATAGAAGATTCAAAACATAACCCCAAACACAAACGAAAGTACATGTTTTCCTTCATTATTTATTTTGGGTAGGGTTCTCAGCATTGCTTTAAGGCAAAAGCTTTCACAGTGATTTGCGATAAGAGAACATTTAATTATAATGGTTGTTTGAAAAATGTATCCTTTTTAGGTAGATGATTTGCAGGAGATTTTCCAATTTTTCAGATAAAAGTCTTAGATCTGAATTATAGTCCCTAAGTAAAATACAGTGAATTTATTTTCATTACCAAAAAAGACTAGGTATTATTTGTCTTCTCTCATCTATCGGATCATAGAACAATTTAAAAGAATATGTAACTTACTGTGATGGAGTTAACAGGTTATCACTTTCATCATCACCTTTGAGTGTCTGAATTTTACCATAGTACAATGGATTGCCAAGAGACTGAAAAATAGTCAGTTTTGTTTTCTGCAGCTGGTTACCAACTTCACATTCAAACACATAATCATCTTTTACTTCCTAAAAGACAAAATAAAATTACCAAATTAATCTCAATAAACTAGTGAGATAAAGAATTAGTGAAATACAACACATTTGTAGAAAACTAAAGAGCCAAGTAATACACTGTAGAAAGGTGTTCAATATACAAAGTGAGATGGGTCTGAGAAGAAATTCTCTAAAAGGGTGGGTGAAAAAAAAAGTTACCATCTCTGAAAAATACAGAAAAATTAATAAAACCTGCAATATTCATATCTGATATGGAAAGGCTGACAGAATAAACATATGCAGAAATAGCTGTATACAAAAAACAAGAATGAAAATCCCAGAGATGGGAAAGTACTACCTTTTGTTAATACGAAAGTACAACGACATCACGGTAGGTGCTGATAATGATGGAGTACCTGGCCTCAAAAGCCACAAAGAACCAATTATTTACCTATTACAATTACCAAATGACTTCTTCTTGTCAAGTTTTGTAATTTGTGCTTAATCTTAAGGCCCAGTTTAAATACTGCAGAAAGAATATCCATAAGAGGCACTTATAACATCTTTCCAAATTTCTGGAAAATTGGAGGAAATTACAGTGACTTCTAATTAACAGTTACCACTTTCTTGATCATGCTATAATTATTAAACTGAGATTAAGATTTATGAATTAACTTTACAGATCTTTACTTTCCAATGAATAGTAACATCAAATTACTCCTTTTATTAATCATGTGCTTGAGGCCTTCTATTGAATTCTAAGTCTCCATAACAATTTCCTTCTCATATTTATATAACACAGGGAAGATTAAATTGGAGAAGGGAAGGGAATCTATTCCTAGATTTTTCAGATTTTGCTGAAATAAAAGGCATTTTAACTACAGACAGGAAATATTGGTCAAAAGTTTAAAGTACTCACGTATGCTGGCCAGACAGTTGGCTGTGAATCATCAGGCTTGATGGACTTTTCCACTTTGGCATATTTTTCCACCTTAAACAAAAATGGAGATATTAGAAAAGAAATGCAAGAACAGATTTAGAGTTAATACAGCACTTTAAAAGTGGTAAACATCAGATTCTTAGAAAGTGAGTGCAAGAATCATTATGTTAAAGTTGCAACTTTTGCAGTGTGATTTAGCTTGTATTTATACCTTACAGTGCACCAACAATTTCTTCAAAAAGTCATTCCTGTTTTTTAAAAACAGCATAATTTGATATCGGACAGTCTTAGTCATTTCCTACTGCACACAATACAACAATAATGGATCTTGGTAACATCTGAACTTACATCCACTTCAGAAGGTGCAGTCAAGTAGCAAGGGTTCTGTTTCCACATATCTACACACTGAAAAATGATCAAGAACAAAGCAGAATCAACATTAAACAGTTGAAATAAGCAGTTAAAAGTTCACCAGTGAATCCAGTGTCTAAAGGCACTTACATTTCCAGCTTTAGAAATTTTGAGGTCATACTGCTGGCCTCCTTTCCTCTCCTTTCTTTTCTGCAAGTAATCAAGTAGTCTAAGCTGAGGTGGTGTAGAGTAATGAGCCACTTCCTGCTGCCTGTTCAGGGATGACCTGGAGTATCTTTTGAAGCACCTATAGTAAAATAATACATGAACTTGAAAAAATAAACCAATGAAAATCCAATATCCCATTGCCTCTATGCAAACACAAAAATATGCAGAAAAGTGTTATTTAATACATTGAGGCTAGTTCCGAAACAGAGAAAGTTCTGATTTTCTTCACTATACTGTATAATTCAAACTCTTGACATAAGGCTTTAAAAAAGCATTAGTATTCTGTTCATGTACTTCAGCTCTAAGAATCCGTGATGTATTTTTGAAATATATAACCCAAGTACATTGCAGGTGTTAATTTAAACAATGTTACCAAGGTTGTAAAGTACTAAATCATCTGAGGCTTTAGTTCTGCCAAAAGATTCATGTATTGATGTACTGAAGAATTATAGTCACTGTGTGGTTTGTACTATCCTGCATTCTTTGGTGCAGGTTACACAGAGTGCTTTGGTACGTTAATACTAACTATTTAATGCGACTTAAGACTTCTGCATATTTTTCAGACAGATTTATCAGCTATCCTTAAAATTAAAAATGTTGAGGAGCATCTCTCAGTGCATATGTACTTATAAAAATATTTTGGTAATTCTAATAGACTTGGTAATTTGTCATTCTATAGAATGAATGCATCTCTTTTAATAAGACTGCCAACCATTTCAAGCTTTCATGGAAAAAAAAGTGAACAACCAAGAACAAAAGTGACATTTTATACATAACACACTGCACATTGTTTATAAAGTTACTGTAGTTCTAACATATCAATACTCTGTAGCCTTTAGTTTAAGCCTCTTCATTTGCTCATTTATGATTAAACTTGCATATGGCTTTTAAGGGATCATGGACCAATAAGCAATATATCAGTTTATGTATTTCACCTTACTGAGCTGACATCTGCTTCAGCTTACATTGGAATTAAGCAAGAATTTAGACAAGATAATAACTGCAATGTAAACCACTATGCCAAGAAAACAGTGTGTACAGTATGTAATGTGTATAGAAATGTGCATATTACTGGATATATTACTAATTGAAAAACAGTAAAAAATACAGCACTTAAAAAGCCACAGTTCCTAGACTGCTCCTAAAACATATTTAACTAGGTTTGAATCTGAACACTGCATGAAGAAAGCCAAATTTCTGATGCACAGTATTGTCTGTACTTTTTGATGAAGCTCCCCATAAAATCTGAAACCAGTTCTAACATGCTACAGATTGAAACCTACCGTTTCATTGGGCGAGTATTCATCTTCTGCTTGTTGTACAGGAGCCTGTTGGTGGTGCAGGTCACTGCTATTGAAGGATCAAGACACAAAGGCTCTGCTGTTGCCAAAATAAGTTGACTCTCAAGTAGAAGTTTGTCCTCCTGTAATATGTACAGCTATTAATAAACACATAAAACTGAAAAAAATCTATACTAATTAACAGAAACAGACACACACCCAATATCTTACAGAAAAATGAAGATTGCTGTGGACAGCTGACAACCCAAAAACGTATTAAGCAGTTATTAAGTACCATTATCCATTAAGGAGAGTTACAGAGCTTTAGATGAGGTTTTTAATCAGTTCTGAGAGAACCTAATGAAGAATGAATTTCATAGAGTAGTAGTGGCAATGAAATCGATTGCCTGACAGTGATTTTTCTTGATGGATTGGCATTCAACTCCCTAAAGACAATCTATATGGGATTTCTGGTTACAATTTCGAATTAAATTGACGATGATTGTGCCTCTGCAATACAAACAAGCACTTTGAAAGCACTGAGGTCTTCTGCATTTAGCTAAACTACATAATCCTAAATATTTACAGCATTCTGAAATAATATGATTAGCTAAGTACTGCAACAGAAGCAATATCATCATTAGATTCCAAGGACCACCCTAAAACTCTACCTGGAAGATGAATTAAACAGGACTAATTAGAGCCATTCTGACATTCTGCATGACCAAAACTAAACCTTTTAGTGTGGTATTGTATTCTGTGGTACCCTGTTGGAAGCCAGTCCTCATGGTGCAACATTTTCAATATAGTCAGTTTGAAACTCTCATTTAAACTTTGGTCTGTTGTCTTTCATTCCCCTCCAATGATCACTATGCACATCAATCTCAGAGTTTTCATTAATCATCATATCAGAATATCATCAGTTTCTGCTTATGCAATTTTATTAAACTAATTAAGTAAATTTACTATATCATTGTAAAGTTTAGCAGTAACTGGCAACTGACCTGTGTCCATTTGTGGTTGTCACTTGTTATAGAATGCACATCACAAATTAAAGTCTAAAGAAAAAGACAAAATAGTAATTACCTTTCAACCAACCATTATTTTAAGTAGTATCTTATATCTAATCTGAGAATTACTACAGCAGTGAAGAATGAGTTGAACAATGCTTCTTACCTGCATTGTAGGACGCAAAAGAATGTGCTTGCTTTGGTACGTTGGAGATTTTATATTCCCACACTGCCTGTAATCACGTATTTCTGCTATGACACATCCACAATGAAAAATGTTAACCTAGGTGAAACAGACAAACAAAGTGTGAATACACAAATATCTCATCTCCCCTCTCCAGAGAAGAGTCTACTATATACTTATTCAACTAATAGAATTGATGCCTGAGACCATTTTGTCCTTTGTTACTATTGTAAAAAAGTGTTAAGTGCAATTGTAAATGATCAGGAATTCATGTTTTTGCTCTGTAAATAAGATTAATAAACAGAATATATCTAAAAATAAAATCAGCCTCAGTGCTAGTTTGTGCAACTTCTGTCAAGTTAATGCAAACTGTTAAGTTGCTTCTTTTTATCAAGGCATTGCATAAAACCTATGGTGCTTGTTCATTGATGTTATGCTTAAAAATGCTGACTAGTTTTATCAAGATGAATGGTCTTTACTGAATACTTAGATATAACTCACACCTCAAACACTGTATTTTCATATGTCAGAAATGCAATTTAAAGAATCCATGCCACATGTCATAGCAACAAGCAACTTTTTGTAAAAATGCAGAATCCTAGTGGTTTGTCAGGATAAATGATAGCAATATGCCTATTTCTTTTCCTCTAATACTTATGAATTATTTTCTATGGATATCAAGAAAATATTTATTGTGGCTATAAAATAATATGGCCCCAAATGCATAAACTTTCTGTGTCGTGTTTGGAAACATCCATAAAAAACATTTGAAGATCAAAGTCTATCTGGATACAAAACATGGCTTCTTTCTGAAAAACTTTCACACCTGAGATTTTTCCAGAAGATCAACCAGAATAGGTGGTAGCTCCTCTGCATCCAAATATTCAAGCAGTTCTCCTTCCTCATAAGGCAGCCGAATGGTCTCAGAATCTGAATTTAAACAAGATATTGCTTTTGCTTTTCAGTTCACACTTGAACAAGGTAAAATTTAAAACAAGCTTGTCAAATAGGCATGGATTTGTACAGGTGATTATGTCAGAAGTAAAACAAATGCAAAAGTACTAAATGCAAGCAACTACAGAAATATGTTCCAACAAATTATAGACAATTCTATATATATACAAAAAATAAATAGCAAAAAATGTTACCTGAACCATTTTTTCCCCTGAGCATCAGTGAATAACCCTCATTTCCTGGATAAAGATTCACTACCAGACACGATAACGTCTCCTGCATAACCAGCTTCTCAAGTAAATTCACATTTCGCCTCAGCTTCTGCTTTAAAAGTAAACATTGCTCATGAACATAATACTATCAAGTAATTATTAGCAATAAAACAACCATCAAAATTTGAATACTGTACAGATTAACATTAAAACATATAGCTAAACAGACTCTCCTAGATGTAATTTGGCTTTATTCAACAAAGTATGCATATATGCTAACGAACACTGTTCAGCACAAAAGAGTTGTTTTTTGGAAAATCATTGGTTTAAATTTAAAAAATGCATTAATTATATGTCAATTGACAATACTATGACACAGTGTTTTAAAACTACTGTGTACTATTATTTTTGGCATTTATTTGTGGATCATTTAAACAATCATACATCGCTAAGAACAACAAGTATTTAATACCTCTGAATATTCTTAACAGAAGCAAATATTTCCTTCCCATATTAAAATATAGAATTACAGCATTTGGAAGCTTTCTCAATTGCACTGCCTTATCTGTGTTTGTTGATATCTGACCTAGCAGCTGCAGAGACTATTTCAGGAATTATAAGGAAGATTTTTTTCCATAAATAACAGATTTTAAAATGAACAAATATGTTTCTAACTCCTTGTGCAAGTCTGATAATTTTAAACATATGAAAGGCCCTAGGTTCTCTTCATAAGAAAAATATTGTTCTTTAAACTTCAGGTAAGTTCTGGTTGAAGGCTTCATTACTGCACACCAGCCTGGGTGGATCTATTCACTAGAGGGTGTCACATAGGCACTAATTTGGATCCCCAACAGTAGTTGCATCCCTACATTTCACTCATACTCATGAAGTTGCAGTGCACACTGCCTATCTTTATTTCAAATAAAGACAGAAATGCTAATGAGCCAGATGACATTGACACTTATCCTAAGGAGGCTGCTCCTAAGAGAAAAAGGCCTCTCTCTCTCTCTCCAAAAGAAAATAAAACCATGAAGAAAGGGATGAGCAGTTCTGGGCCAATTAATACTTGTCCCAGCAGAATTCTCCTTTCACTTAACAATAGGTTTTATGCAGGAGGGAGAAAAGGAATGTAGGGATTCTTTAACATTTGTTTTTGGAAAAAGTCACTGTCATGTTATGCAAATAAGACTAAGAGGAGTTTAATCACAAATATGCAGATTTCAAAACACTTGCATGGTAATTTGGTCTATCTAGAAATAGCTATAAAACAATGCAGAATGTACTTTGAAAATACATTCCATCATTAGAACAGAATTAGTACTGCTTCTGGAAGCTGTTAGCAATATTGTTCAGTATAAATAAACACTGACATTTCTAACTCAACTTTATTATTCTCATGAGATGAAGAAAACTAATCAGACAATTGAGATTATTATTCCATGCTAAATATAGGCAGTAAATAATTTCTATTGATTAACAGCCACTGGAAGAATTTCTAAATGAGCAATAGAGCTTTTTCCAGAAATCTGCCCATGCGTGTCCACCTTCCAAATAGCGATGAGAGATTTATTTTTACAGAAGACAGCTCATAAGGACTGGTAACAAATACAATGACTTTCCAGTGTAAATATAACTTAAGTTAGGCATATTAATTTAAATGTATTCAATAAATCTTACGGTTTTATTTTTTATTGGGAATAGTTGGCTTGGGAGGTTTTCGTTTCTTTTATTCCATCTTCCCCCATCCCCTTTTTCTTTATTAAGGAGGGGAGAAAGGAAAGGAGGTAACTTTTAAAGTTAAAGAGAGGAAGAGAAGTGGATACTGCATTCACACAGTCCATGCTGAACAGAAAGTGA
>JAUBOD010000132.1:433723-444844 GCA_032353885.1 Nothura maculosa
TCCTTCCTCATCACTCACACAATTAGCACAATGGAAAGACAACTGAAACCATTTGAACTATAACTTACCATTGTAGTTGAAGCCAGGTGACCAAATGGCAAATTAAATATTTAAGATGTTTGGTGCAGTAGGTAACAATTCATATTTTTGGTTACACTTGAGTTACTGAGGAACAAAGGAGAAAAATATACATATGTAACCAAGAAGATAACCAAGCACTTTAGTTAAATATTAAAAATTGTTAACTATTTGATCTCATTTGCACAGCAGCCTTCACTCAAAAGTGGAGACAAAAGCTCCACCAAGAGCACAAGTCGCTATTCCAATGACTGCTGCTACTTTACACAATCACTTTACAGGAGAGATACTAATTAGTAAAGCAATATCAAGCACATAAGAGAAATTACCTAACCAAAGACGCCATTTATTGCAGCAGCCAACCTAAGCACTCCAAACATCACGTCCAGAAAAGCAAAGCGTTTTTGTTTTATGAATGCATTGGTCCACATCAGCATCAGCTAAATTAAGGCAACACCAGCAGTGCCTTCTAGCACTAATTTAAGACGTGAGCTTAATACTGACTCACTGCCCGTTATGAGGCAAATGACATTTTCACAGCACGTTTGAACTTTGCGGACATCCTTAACCACTGTGTCCCTTTATCATTTCCTTTTTAAAATTCAGCTTGGCAGTTGTACTACATAAAACAGTCTTAATTAAAGCCACCTTAACCCTATGTGCTTGTTGTTGATAGCACAGCTTCTCTTAGCTGCACTGTCAACAGAGACGTGACAGGTCAAGTCAGTCTTACTTCAGCACTGAACACAGGCCTTTTCCCACGACAGTTCTGTCAACATTACAGTGCCTGGAAGCACTTGCAATAAACTGCAATTTAGGAGCCTTCCTTGCACACAGAAGCTCGCACTTTTGGCTTGTGAAAACCCGTGGCTCCTGCATTTCCTATCTGCCCTGAGCATGGGCAAAATTTAAGCCTCTTCCCAGGCTTTTGAGGCTATCCGCATATCCCTGGGACCTGTCAGCGCCTCCCCACCCGGCCGTGCCCGCACAGCGCCGCTTCCCACAGGCGGCGCTCGCGGAAGAGGAGGGCCCCGGCGCTCCCACCATCGCATCGGTGCGGAGGGAGAGCCCGATGCGCAGAGCCCGGCCTAGCCGGGTGAGCGACCGCAGGGGCCGCGCCGACCGGGAGGCCCCAGGGCCTTGGCCGGCCCCGCCCCCCGCGGCGCTGCCCAACGGCCCCACGGGGCAGGGGGGCCGCCCGCGCCGTTACCTGCGGCCTCACGGGGGGTCCCGCCTCGCGCGCAGCTGCCCCCGCCGCCCGCTCATCCGCGCCCGCCGCGGCCCCCGCCGCTTCCGCCGCGCCGCTTCCGAGGCCCCGCTCCCGGAAGGGGCGGGGCGGTCGCCATAGGGACCAAGGGGCGGGGTCGCTGCGGCGTCGCCATAGAGATGGGACTGGCAGTGGCCAATGGGGAGCGGGACTTTCAAACTCCGCCCCCTGCCTCGCCCCTCCCCTCGCTGGCTGTCGCCTGGAGCGGCCGTTGGGCGCGCAGCCGTTAGCCAGGGCGAGGAAATCAGATCAAATCACAGTTACACAGCGAACTTGGAATGTGCATTAAACATATATACTCACTGGATGTTTCCAGTAATGATGCAGTCCCCTCATCATCCCCCTGGAAGTATCTTGGGAGGAAATTTGCTCTGTCCTCTGCCTCCAGAGAGGTTAAAGGGACTGGTTTTGGCCAATACTCGCCTAGCAAAAAACTATCAAGTGTGTGCATACAGTTACGGATTAACAAATACCAGGATTCCTTGGCAACTTACCGTTGTGAAGAACTGAAACACTGTCATATTTGGGAAACTGTTTGAACTGGGATTAGTATTTCTGAAATTATATGAGCTGTAAAGAAAAACTTGTAAAACCTATTTTTACTGTGATATTAATGGTAACTAGTTTTTCAGCAGCTGGAAAAGGAGTCTACATTAAAACTTTTTCATTCACTGTTTGTTTGTTTCTATTTTTTAAAATTGAAGGATCAGTCGAGTCTGCACTGCCTGCCTATCCTGCTGTAGTGCTTCCCAGGGCATCCTAGGAGGGGAACACTGGATGAGAGGCACACCTGGTACTCATACTTTGCCTGGATCTGTAAACATTTCCAAGCTCTCCTAGGTACATTCTATATATTGTCCCTAGGTACGTCTGCACTGCACATGATCCATATGGCACAGCACTGCGCTGCTTCTACCTCTTGTCTGGTATTCTCAGGCCATTCTAGCATTTGTGCATGAGTCACAACTCACAGGATAACCAGTCAATCCTACATAATGAGCTACACCCAGCACTGCCCTTCTGTGCCAGTGTTAACTTTCCAGTGCTGACAGGTCCTGCCTAAGTGACTTAAAAACTCAAGGAAATTTAGAGACAAAGCAGAGAGCTTAGAACACTGCAAGAAGCAGCGTCTTCAAGTGTCACCAGTGCTGACACTGTTGCAGTTTCAGCACCTGATTCTTCTTTGCCCCTCTGCAACTCACACAACTGTTAAAATGTGGGATATTGTAATCGCTGATCAAGTCCAGGGTCTCTCTGTGCACACGGCAAAAATCTCTGATGGGATCAGAATTCTTCAGTTGTGGGAAGAAAATTTTGGGCATCCACTTTCAGCAAATGGAAAGCTAATTGAATTGCTGGGAGCCCACACAGTTCCTGGACACCAAGAAATGGGTGACCTGGATCCCATCCTTGTTGAGAAGCAGGTGGCAGTTCTTTCTAGAAGCTGACTTGCCCAGGTGTAGCTGAAGTGTAGGAGTACTCCAGTACTTCTGGAAGTGTAGCTCCAGGTGTAGGAATACTTCTCCAGGCACCTGCTGAGGCAGGGAAGCTAGCCCGACTCTGAGCTAAGTTGAGCTACGTGAGATGGCCGAGGGGTCTTTCAGCCCATTTTTTTTCCTATGAATCTGTGCTCTGTGCCATCCTCCTTCACACTATCTGGTAAGCCATAAAAGGCATCAGAACATAATCGTTATGGTCTTAAGGCTATATTTTTTTGTCATTTTGTTCTGCCAGATGAAGAACACTGGGAATGTGAAATGATAACATACGGTCAACTAGGCTTTCTTTTGAAAGGATGTTTCCTTGATTTCCATAACAAAGGATTTTAAGTATACTTTTTTGATTTATGGCCAGTAACTGTGTGTATTTTAATATGATAAGTCAGAGTTGAACTTAGCAAAATGTAAGCATGAAGTCTAATTTCATCTCGGTTTACCATCCAGAAGAAATGCTGTGGAGCATTGGCTCACAATTACAGTGGCCATGTGCGTAATGTTCCTGTGTTGGAGAAGTCTGCTATATTTCACTTCAGGTAAACAGGCACTCTCGTTCTGCCCAGCAACATCAACATCCCCTTTGAGGGGCCCACATCCTGACAACAGGTTCTTTCCGCCACAATCTGCCCTGCTAGTGATCATGCCAGCCTTTAGTTCACTGCTCAGTGCCCGCTCAAGCTGTCATTAGGCTTGAGAAGCCCTTGAGATCAGCTCTGCCACATGTGCTCAGTGCTGGCATGACCCATGGTGATCACTGCAGAGAAAGGGCGACCCATGTTGCTATAGAAGAACTCAGCACTTCACAAGACCTCCTAGCCAAAGGCCACTACTGCATTTTCCTCTCTATTATCATAAAAAAAAAAAATATGTGGAAAACAAAATCTTGTTTTACTCTATTGTAGTCACTGTCTGGCTATAGAGGCAGGAAGCTTGGCAGCTGAGCTCTGCTCATGGCCTGTACATGAAGCTTCATATTTTGGGTTTTTCTTTTCTTCCCCTTTCAGTCCAGGCTGGATGCGGGACAATCTAACCTCTCTGGAAGAGCACTGTGCATAGCTGTGATCTGCCTGTCAGTCTTATTACTAATTAATTATTTATTATCTTCTCTCCAGGGCAGAAATGCATCCTCAGCTTTAGGCAGTAATCTGGGCTATGCTCGGCCTTGGGAGGCCTCCAGCCTTCCCTCAGCACTGCCTCCAGGCAAGGTTATATCTGGGTTGGGAATCTGGGCCTATCAACTTGTGTGTGGGTTTCAGCTTGCCTTTTGTAGCGGGTGAGGCCCAGCATGTTACTGCTATTTGAATGTGAGCTGTTGTTTACAAAGGCATCTCCATATTGGGTTTGGAAATGTGCTTACTTCTTAAAAGACAGTTTCTCAGAATTGCAGATGGTTTTACATACTCTTTAAACATATTGTTTCTTTATGCCCCTTTTCCCGCCACTAGAAACAAATTAATATGTATTCTTTCTTGTACACAGATGAAGCCAATGATGAACATATGGTCAACTTTTGTACTGTCATTGTAATAATTAAAAGTGTTGTAATTGTGGTGTTTTGAGCACTTGCCTGTCACAAGTCTATTATAGTCATTCTGCCTTCTTTAGTTTGCCTTGGCATACATTGGTTTTATGTGTTATACTGGAAGTTAGTTCTTCCCCTGGAGATTGTCCATTGAGCTAACTGGTGTGGGATCACACATACGACCCTAAGTAATGCAATCTGAGCTCATTAAACTAAAAGTTACAAAGCACCTGTGTAAATAAAAATTATGCATGTCTTCATAATTCTATTTAAAACATGTAGCAAGTAGGTTTTACTTCCTATTACTGTTAAATCCTGAGAGGCCCTTTTCATATGCAGCCCTAAAATTCTTCCATGGGAACACCACTGCAGAACCAAATTAGTCTGAAAAGCTATGTTTTGTCTAATAGTACTTGTTTCTCCCTATTTCTGTGTTGTAAAGTTTAATGGAACAAGTGAACACAATTCATGATTGAATCTCATCAGTCTGCATTAAGGTTTCTTTATGCATTAAGATGGTGGGTTCCTCAAGATTGATATCCTTCAAATCTAAAAGCATTACTTGTAAGCCACAGTAATTGAACATCTTCAGCTTTGATTTTTTTCCTATATACTACAGGTTCAATCAGGGTAGTCCCCTATTTAGAACATATCCTGTGGCCGATTCTCTCCATGTTCTGATCCTACTAGAAAGTGTTCAAGATTTGTGTAAAAAAATACATTCCTAGCACTTGATATACTTGTTCAAAGCAGGAGGCTTTACATTTAGAACACTGAGCATCCTTTTTTTCTGGTCATTTAGACATTTTTTGTGCCAGGTGAACTTCTTCACCAGCCTCTTCCATACTGAAACATTTTAAGTATCAGGTGGAGATAAAGTGGAATATGAAGCTTGAGATTCTGGAATAGTCATCTCTGACTGAAATGCTCCTATTCACTTCATGATAAAAAATGCTCTAATTATTGATGCTTAGAAATCTTAGAATACTGATGTCTTATAGCAAGTCGAATTTTCTTGAGTTTAGTTGGAATAAGCCAATTGTTTGGTGGTCTCTGTGTTCCCTGCAAAACATATGGAAAAAGCTTGAAAATTTGAACCAGGTATTTAAATATATCTGTAGAGATGAAAATAATTTGGGAACCTACTGACTTTTCCAGTAATAAAACTAGAAAATTATTCCTAGGAGTTTGTAACCTATACTTGAAACTGCCTGATAATTTGTTCCACCTACCCTTCAATTTGTTTACCTTTTCACTTTTTCCTTTTTGGACCATGCATCATTTAAAAAGCCAGCTTTTAGAAACTCTATGATTTCCTATTCCATTGCTTCTGCACATGCATTTGAAGATAGATGCTGTCCAAGTGATTATGCTATGAGTCACCTTGTGGTTTACTGACCAAATTTGATTGAAATTCATGCTACCAGATGATGAGTTTTTCTTCTGCAGAACAGGGAATGTTGATGATAAAAAACTGGAGCAGTTTTTACCCACCCCTTCTGTGCTTTAGTTTATCTCTCACTTTTTTTTGTATTCCTTTTCTCTGGAACCTGTTTAATTTTTGGTGACTCAAACTCTCCATGCCTTCCTTGTTACTGCACATTGTTCCTGAGAAGAGCTATGATACCATAGTTCAAGATGGATCGTTTCAAATGCACACATGTTGCTGGCCCACGTTTCCCTCTAGCTTTGATCTGCTGTGTTTATACTCTGCAGGGGAAGGCCCAGGGGAAAAATAGACATCCTCCCACATTTCTCTTTTGAAAATCTGTTAACACCGATTTTTATGCATTATCATGTCTTCAGAATTCCTCCATCTTCTATACTGGTGTCCTCTCAGCATTCCTCCTAACCAGGCACAAATTAACTCCATAAATGAGAGGTGATAGTTCTGTTTCTAGACGTCTTATTTTCAGCATCTTCCATTTTTGCAAAGCCTGTGTTATCCTTTCGATTCAGACTCTGCAATTTTGGGTTTAAACATTTTGTAATGTGTGACCATTATGTGTATTGAATTTCACTCTGTGCTGTGAGTTCATCTTTCCTACTCTGAATAATCTGGTATTAGAGAATTTTGCTACTTGCTGTTCATTCACTTTTCTAGATTGTTTATGAATGTGTTGAACAGCATATGTCTTGAGAGATTCCTGTGGAATCTTACTGCTCCCATATGGAAACTGCTTATTCCTCCCTTTTGATTTTTATTCCCTTCTAAAATCTATGTTAAGGCAGTCTCTAAATCCAGCCTTGAGTCCTGTGTAGTCCTCTGTAAAGGAACATTAGCAAATGCAATTTCTGTGATCTTGTTAGCTGCGCTTACAGACTTTCTCTTCAGATACTTCCTTTCCTCATCCTTTTCAGTTATCTTGTAGTGAGGCCTTCAGTCTGGGATTTGAAAAATTGATTTTGTTCTGTAGTGCTGATGAAACATTGCCTAATTCTTTCAGCATTGTTTCTTCACTGAGTTTGGCTTTGGAATCAACTGATACTATCTCTACTCACAGCCACACAGGAAGAGCAAGGAATAGCTATGCTGAAAGGCTGTATTAGAGGATGAACTGTGATGTGAGTGCTTGCAATTCCTCGTTTGCTTCCTTTTAAGGCTGAGGGAATCCATTCATCTGAGAAGGCACATGCAGCCTTGAGTACCGTATTAGGACAAGGAGCCAAAGCTCTGACAATTTCCTTCCTTACCTACCTTTTATCATGGTTGGATAAAGCCCTCAGCAACCTATTCTGAGCCTACAGTTGACTGCTTTGAGCAGGAGGTTGGATTCCCTTCCAACCTGATGCATCCTATGAGTTCTGTGCCTTTTACATAAAAGATACAGGGCAGCTACGGCAAAGCCCACTATCCTCACTGATGTTAGGGTTTATTAAGCTCATAGGTAACAAGGAAGAGTGAGTTGAGGTGTCTGTATAAGATCAGTCATGGACTGACTGTGAAGTTTCTATAATTTCTCAAAATTTCTTAGAAACAGAAAGAGCAGTGCAAAAAATTGAAAACCCAAGTATCATGATGGGATTTTTTTTTGTTAGCTTTTAATATTTCAGTGTATATGAGTCAGTAAGTCTGTCTATAGTTAATCTATATAAATTATCTTTTAACATTATCAAGCCTTCATTCATAATTGCTGTCTGTCTATAAACAGATTTACCTGATTGGTATGTTTGTCCCATTAATGAGAATAGAATGTCAGTGTTCTGTAGCCATAGTGATACTCTCGTCCCAATACAAATTGCAAAACTGTTTCTCATTTCCCTGTACTGTTTCGTAATGAACTGGCACGCAGGCCTATGAATCAGGTTTATGTGCTCAGGCTGAGTCAGTGATTCAAGTACTTCTCCCCTCATTTGAGTACAGATGAAGAAAGAAATGACAACATGCTCATCAGTAGAAAGCTTTGTTTAAGGCAGACTATGGGCATGTGATTTAAACTTAGAACTCCTGAATTCTAACTCAGTTAAGTCATTGACTTGCTGTGTGGGCTCTAAAATAATCCCAGTGGCTAACATTTTCTATCCTGGGGATGTACATCTGTATTTAGTACTTAAATGATTTGCAGATGTGGTGAGGAATTGCAGTTTCTATTTATTTTTAAGGTCAAATACAACCACCCATTCTTTTGTAGGCAGGTATATGTAATTTCAATGGTGAAAGAGAATTTGACATTTGGAAAATAAAAATGAACAACATATTTACTCGATTTGTGTTCATTGTGGTATCTGATTTTTTTTTCCTTTCATGAAAACTTGCACAAAAGGTCACAGAGAAAGTTCTACATTTACTTTTGGACAATAGAGGTGAACTAAATATTCATTACTCTGAAATGAATGTTTTGAAATGACTAGTAATAGATTCAGTTCATAGTTAAGACACTTACAGTGACAACACGTGCAGCAGAATCCTAGGTTTCCATTATGCTCAGTAAAGCCTAGAGATAAATTCATGTCATTCTAAAGTAGACATAATGCTTGAACATAAACATCTAGCGGAGTTTGGGGTGTCCTAGGATATCTGAGATGCTTATGCAGGGCTAGCAGATGTAACACCAGACTTGTGGCAAATGTATATTTTTTAACTAGAGACAAGGAGCATACCAGGTGGACCCTAAAATGGTACTAGACACCCATCTTTAGTCCACTTTTGGCTGGTAAACTGAGTTATGGTTAGAATTTCCTGACTGTTCTGGTGAGCTCTACCGACCCTGGAACATTGACACACGTAGACACAGAAAATCAAGTGTCTCCATTTCAAACTGAATCTTTCTCCAAGAGCTTTAGATGCCTCAGTTTTGAAAGGCCAAGCTAGTGATTACCTTAAAAAAAGTCTTGGTTTTCAAAATATATTTACGCTGCACAGATTAGGCGTCTTTACTAGGTCTCAGCTTGGACAACTGAAGAAAGTGGTTTATTGTTCCTTTATGATTTCCATCAAATAAATATGACAGTAGAAAACACTCAGTTTCATACACATATGTTGTTTTGAACTTACTCTTCTGATGGCTGCTCCAGTGAGGCTGTTGAAAGCTAGACCATGTCATCTACATGGCAAGACCTTTTGGAGCCTTGGGGGAGTGAAGGGAGCATTCACACTACAGATCTGTGGGACTCTTGGACACAGCTATTCCACGGGCCATTTCAGCTTCTCCAAGCTCTTGCTCTACTCTGAACTTAATCTACACTTTTCATATTAGCATCATTTCATTTTCCTACATAAATGGTTCATCTCACGCTTACCAGCCTCTAAAAGAGAAAAAAGAGTAACAGTATGAACAAACTGGCCTAGAATGGCTGATTATCATCCCTTCTTCATGTCTTTCACCTTGCCTCAGCTTGGCAGCTCCAAAAGCGCCGAGCACAAGCTGCTTAGTAAGAAAAGAAATGGGTAAGGGTCATCTGGGACTAACACAAAGAGATAACTTGGCTGAGTTTTCCAACCTTTATAAGTAACAGAATTTGATCTTCACTTGTAATACTTTGAGTTTGGAAAGAATATCTGCATATTTGTGTTTTGCTCGTATACACGATACAGAATATGCAATTGGAGGGCTTTAGTGTCTCTTTGGATGTGGTGTCTTGATTTTGTTTTTTAATTACTGATTTTATTCCAAGAATGATGCTCTTGTTATGCTCTGTCTTTCTTGATCTGGTTCCCTTTTGCTTAGTTTACAGTAAAGAAGAACACAATCATTTACATTATATGTTTGATTATACAATGTTAGTAACTGGGATAATCAGCTGCATGTATGCCTTCATTAGCACTGATATGCTGGCTATATAGTGAGGAGCAAAAGTACAGTAACTGGCTATTCTGTTAAGACTGATATCATCTACCCTTTTGAAAGGGATGGTCCTCATTCTCATTGCCTTGTGTCTTTCTTTGGCCTTTGGTATGAAGACAGCTGTATTTAATGCATCTTGCATACTTTCTGGAATCTTCTTATGGAAGCCTCCCATATTTGATTGAAAAATCATTGCAGCAATCTTTTTAGAACTCTGGATTTAATTTTTGTTGTGGGATAGAAATAACAGGAAACATAAGCTCCCTAATCTTCGAGTCTGGAGTATAGCATGAAAGTGTTTAGTGCCATTAGTTTTCACTGGTTGTAGAAAGGGGCTGATGATGCTGCACAATAATCAGTTAGGTCTGCTTTACACATGTGCAATGTATCTTTTCCAATGGATATCTCTGGGTCAGAAGGTAATTCAGTCAAGAAAGATAAGCTGACCAAGCTGCGCAGATATCTCAGAGAGCAGTAATGAGCTTTACTTAACCCAGAACTCCCAATAGGAATGAGCAGTGAACTGCAGCGGTCATAAACACCTCATCAATCACATGGACCTTGCCACAAGGCAGAGGCAGCACTGCCGTTGGCCTGTACTTAATTTTCATTTGTATAATAGTCCTTGGCTGCTCACAGGGCTGTGCTGGAACTTCTGCATTTTGCAGCCTGAAATGAAAATATTTAGGAAACCAAATCAATTTTCTTCTGTCTGTAATGAGTGTTTCACTGAGCCCACTAGAGGTCAGGGCTGCACTGCTGAAGCAGGTGGCTAACACAGCCTGAGGTCTCCTCCTCAAGTCAAAAGTCAAGAAGTCAAAATTTTATCAGAGACTTCTAAATTTTAGTGGTTATATATGTGCAGTTAATAATAAATAACCTCTAGCATCTGTCACACGGGCTTATTCAGTATATCCTGGTTTATTATAAAACTATATAGCTTGATTTAACAGTGACCAAAATTTGGACTGCTATGTTTTGTAACCCAAATGATCCTAAGACTCAATATATTTGCTGTTAAATTTTTATCTCCAGTTCTGTGACTGCATTTTATATAAGCTGTTTATTTACGGGTCTGCTTAAAGAGGATCAGACAGATGTGAGGGACTCTTCTCACTTCTGTGGAGCAGAAGTTAATCCTAGTCACGTAGTCTTCTGAACAGGGAGTTACAACAGTGTTTCAGTAGCAATGGTTTGAAATGCAAAAGATGGATAAGGGCTTTGAATTAATATTTCATAGCTGTACATCCAGTCCAGGCAGGTGTATCCATTCACTTGCAAGTAAATTTTATTTTTCACTTTGTTATGACTGAATAAAACATAGTTTGTGATTATTGCTTTGTTAACGGTATTTTATTCTGCTCTATGATAGTGTTGTTCTGTAAAGCTCATACATGCTAATGTAAAAGGGAGCCACAAGACTCCTGACAAATAAAAACAAAAAGCTGATTATTTTGAGCATATAGGCTGTGA
>JAUBOD010000132.1:452014-464706 GCA_032353885.1 Nothura maculosa
AGTCTCCTTCTCTGGAGGTCTTCAAAACCCGCCTGGATGCCGCCCTGTGCCACCTGCTCTAGGTGTGCATACTGGAGTGGGAAGGTTGGACCAGATTATCTCTAGAGATCCCTTCCAACCTTGTAGATTCTGTGATTCTGTGATGCCGAGGGTAGATGGTGTCTTTGATGGCCTGGGCCGATGCTGCATTCTCTGCTTGAACAGAAGCATTGCTGGTGCAGCAGCCCTTATCTTCTCTCTCTTGCAAGGGAGAAAATCTCCCTTCAAAGGGCCCTACCTTAGAAATGCCAGCAGGTTACCTCATGGATGTCGCACCAACAAGATGGCTGTGCTGTGGGAGGCTGTCCTGTGGGAGGACACCTCTCCTTATATACCTCCGTGTTTCTGTAAGGACTAGGTGGTTGTTTTTCACATCTTGGGAGGGTTCTTTTTCGTGCAGCACTTCAGTGTACTTCTTCCTGGTAGGTCTCAGTCTTTTTCTTTGGTATAAATAGTAAGCAGCAAGTCAGTAATACAGATTCAGAAAAGCTATTTTTTGAGAACTTTCTGAAATCTTTATCTAAGGTATCTTCCAAATATCATTCACAGCTGAAGGGGATTTTCACAAGCTCATTACCTGTCAGAACAGGGTCCATTTCACAGGGTGATATCCTACCTGGGTTCTTGGGTGTAACATAGAGTCCTGTGCTACTGAAAAGGATCCAAGTGTAGGATCTGAGTGCTCTTCTAAGTCTTTCTCTGAGATCTCCTCCAAGTCTTCTATGGAGTAGAAGGGGACATTCACAGGCTCATTGCCTGTTCGAGCAGGGTCTGTCTCAAGAGACGATGTTCCACATGGGTTCTTAGGAGAGTCCTGTGCTGCCGAAGGAGACGTGGTTGCAGGATCTGAGCACCTGTAGGCCGCCCTCAGCCCTTTCAGCGATGCTGCTGCTGGGCTGCTGCCCCTCATCCCCAAGGTGCTGAGGTGCTGGCACTGGCTGCAGTTCTTGGGCCTATGTACCACGAGGTGGCCAGCTGGCAGTCAGCTGGGGAACAGCAGAGCTCTCGTGTGGCTCCGGCTCCTCAAGGCTCATGCCTGCTGTTGCCTGCCAGACCAGGACCGGTCTGTTCCATGTCGTCAGGCCTCGCAAAGTCCACCCACTTGTCTCTTGCGAGGGTCTTGCTGAGTTGAAATGTTAAGAAAGAGTAGGAGTTATCCTTGAAAAAAGAGAGTGAGAAGTAGAGATGCTCCAGCTTAAGGAGTAAACAGATGAGAACCACTCATGTTGTCCCAGTGTTGCTGGGAACCTGCAGGTTCCAGAGCAAACACTCTGGCAATGAGCTGTGAGGGCCAAGCAGGGCCCTTGAATGCCACAAACACAGAGCCATCAGTGTGGTGGCTTTATGACATGCCATCTCTGAGGAATGGCATGTCCAGTGAAATGGGATTTTCTGCCAGCCCTAGAAAGTGCTTTGGGACCAAAAGTGCCTGTATCAGTTCTCAAAATACAGCTCTCTGCTGTGTTTTGTTTCCAAAGGCCAGCCCACTTCCCTGCTGAAGGAATGAAAATTATAGCTGGCAATTTCTAAGGGACTGTGGGTAGTTTAACCATTACCTTCCATGTAGGGTATTTCATTGACTGAAATAAATTCTATATCATACCCATAGCTTCCAGCTAGAGAGAAAACACCCTGGGTATGAACTGGAAGGGAAACAAAGGCTGCTTTTATTTGAAGCCACCCAGGCACCTCAATGTGTGCAGTGGAAAGAGAGTAGGATTGAAGCACAGGAAAGCACCTCCTCTTCATCTGTGCTCTCACTATCACAGGACACAAGGGATGTGAAAATGCAGTTGAATTCCACTGGAGCCTTTCCAGTAATGCTGGAGTTCTTGCTGCTGTCATTACTGCATCAATTATGCACTAGAGTTATGGATGTGGTTACGGGTTGAACACAATTAAAATCACCACAGATTTGCGGGGCCCCTTGTTTTCCTTTTGCTCTTTTTAGGTACTAATTAGACAGAGTAATGTAAAAGAAGGAAGCCTGATCAGAGTCTTTGCATGGGCATGTCTTTCAGCTCAGACTCAAGTAAAATCCATCCTTCCAGTTTGTGTGATTCTGTGATTGTGTTATTTGGTGGATATTCTATATGTTCAAGTATCCTCATGTTTTCAATTCAATCAATTTAATTGATACTAATTATTAAAGAGATAAAAAATTCCCCAATAAGCTGTGTGATAAAAAGCTGTTTAGTCAATTGCAATATTGAAAGTGAGGAATCCCGTTTGCCAGTGAGAAATAACTATTTCACGTTTCTTTTTGTTATCTTAAGGAAAAAAACTCTTTCCAATCAGTCCCAATCTGAGAAAAAGAACCAACTCTGTGAATATAAAGATAAAAGTTAGCCAGACATATAAATGTAAAGATCAAAATTACATGAAAAGAAGGGCAGAGTCTCAGCTAACAGAAAATTATGTCATTCCCTTATTATTTGTCTATTTTGCCACTGATAGCTTTTCCTTTCCTGGCCCCCAAAAATAGTACAGTGCAAATAATGTGGCTTGCATAGCAGATACAGTAGACATACTTTGGACAGATAAATGATAAAATTGTATGCTTGGAATATAGGCTAGATGGGTTTTCCAGCTTTTCCAGCTGGAATTAGCTTGCAAACCCAGCACATGATGGACTGAATAGTTTAATGGTTGAGGCTCCTTTTGTTTTTTCTTTTTTTTTCTTTTTGTTTTTATCCACTACTACCTTTTCCTTTATTCTGTTTGGTTTTAGATGAAATCAAGTAATATCTAACTCTGTTTTTTTGAGAGATTTCTCTTCATGTTTATCTTCCTTCTGTTCCTCTGCAAATTTTAGAGTCTCATCATTGAAGAAATTTGATAAAACAACAAAAAAAAAGAGGAGGAAGAAAAAGAAAGCAAGTCTTTGGGGAATCTTCTGAACTTTACTAATTCATTTGTTCCCAGCGGTGAAAAGAGGAAGATGTTTATGGCATTTCTGGTCCTTAATTTTCATGTTCTCTGAATATCTTTTTGTAGATAATGTGACTATAAAATGGCATGGTACAATTTCTCATAATACAGAAATACCCAAAATTGTTGGCCTTGACGAGTTGGGTGAATGAAAGTTGGTGTGCGTGGCTGTTAGAGACGGTGCTCGTGACTCGCAGTGTGGCTCAGTATGATCCTGAACTGAAGGTTGTGGGGAACAAAGGAAATAGTCTGCATAAAGGATCCCTCTCTATTTACCTTTTTCTTGCCCTTTACTCTAAATCAGGTGTTAATGTTGAAAAAAGATTAGAAGGTTAAATGAGCTTGGCACCCAGTATGGCAGTTCTTATGCTCTTAGCTTCATACGTTATCCTCACTTTTAATGACCATGTGTTACTTGTTAGTACCCACTTTAACTAACATGAGGCTTTTCTTTTCAAATCCATGCATGAATGAAACATCATTCTTCATTTTACGTTTTCAGCTTGAAATTAAGATGGTTCACAGCCCACCCTTTGACATATTTGTCCCAGAGAAGGGCAGAGTTTACTGTAAATAATCCCTCTGTGTCTCCAATTCACACCCATCTGTGTCTCTCATGTTTCCTGCTGAGTCAATATATGGTTTTCTCACTGCCTTGTCATGTTAGAGTGGGAGTTTATTTTGGATGCAGTTAATTTGGTTCAGGCAATTCTTTCTGTATTTCTGTGTACTATGTATTGTGAAGAAGTAGGGATGATGTGAATAACTAGGAAAAAATAGCCAAGGGAAAATCCCAGGGAAGCTTTTTCTTTAAATTTATTTTTTATTTAAATCAACTATGACATTAAAAATGAAGGTGAAGATGTAACCTAATGTTGGTGATCTTGCCAAAGCACACACTGTCATACAAGCTGGCAGCAAGTGACCACAAAAATCAATGTGCAGCTTGTCATTTGGACAGAGAAGGTCTTCCCTGACATGTTGATTTACAGAGAATGAAATGAGCTGGTGTTCTCCAACCACTATATCTCCAGTACTAGCTGTAATAAATCTAACAACCAGAACCTGGATGGAAAACTGGATGTTGTTGAGATGTTATTTAAAAAAAAATAGAATGCATTTGAGAAAAATATACTATATTCAGGAAAAAAAACTTATTTTGATGGTTTTCCTCTGCTCTCATATTTTTCTAGTTGCTTGTCTTCAGGCTAAAATGTTCTGCTGACTTAACTGCTAAATTAAATGAATGTAGTCAGTCAGTGCAAGCATATCAAGACAGATACCTTCACGTTCCCATGGATGACTTGGCATACTGTTGCACAGCTAGAATAATAGCACATTTGCTAGTGATAAAGACTGAGTTTTAATGTAGGAACCTATTTTAATATTCATGGAAATGAACTTGGTCTCTTGATGGAAGTGTTACTAATTTACATAAATGATACATTCTGTCTTCCATTTTAGACTTGACATTTTTAGTATATGAGTTCTTTCTTTTTTTTCATTCTGCAGAATGTTTTAGGATTTTGTATTTTTATCTAAGCATTAGAAAACAGGCCTAGTTTAATACAGATAGTTTTGTGTATTCACAGTCTTCTAGCAGACTGTGGTTAGCAGATTATGTGGTTAACTGATAAAAACAGTACAAGTCCATTTGTTTCTAGCATTGTCAGGGCCTTAAATTAGAATTAATGCTTGGAGTTTGAGGCAGAAAAACAGAGGAATATGAGGGAGCTGTCTAGATGGAGGTGTTTTATTGATGTTTATTGGAACAAACAAACAAAAAAGCGAAAAGACCTTTCTGGGGACTCTTCCTTTTGTTCTGTTGAGGCTCAGGTTCTTTGTGCCTGATCATTTTATACTCTAACTTAGCTTTTGCTATTTGGAAATCAGGTATTCCATAAAATACAGTTCCTAAGCTGTTTCTAAACTCAATACAGGGCCGTAGTCACTTCCACAGGTGGTGCAGGTGGCACTATCCCTGTCGTAGCTGTCTAGATCAGGTTGAGATGATCCCCCTCTATGCCTGTCTTTCCCCACTGACTACTAAGGGTGCCCTAGTAGTCTGGTTAGCTTGGGCAAGTGCACTTTTGAATAGCTAAAAAGAATATGAGATGAAACACTTCTCAATAGAATAAAACAACTGTTCCTAAAAGGGTTCAAATGGTTCATTTCATCTTAGAGTGGTCATCTAAAATGGAACAGATAAATCATGCCATGGAAGTACATATTTTTTCAGCATGTTTCTCTCTATATGTTATAGAGGTCTATAGTTGGGAGATCCTATCTCTAGTCTGGTCTTAGCTATTACAAAATCAAACTTTAGTAGAGAAAGCCAAAGTGTGCTGATACAGTCCATATGGATATGATGATTACAGAGACTAAGAATGTGCCCAGATATTAAAATAGTCAGTGTTTCACTCTTCAGAAAGATATTAACATAATTTCTCCAGCTTTATTCAATTCCTTTATGCAGATTTTTATGTTCCTGGCAGGTAGGTGGTAACAGTTCCAACTGGGTTGCCTTAAGGTCACTTTTTGCCTCCCCTTTTCACAAGAATGAAGTTTTGATAGGAGTTTTTGAAACCTGGAGATGTTTACTGCTTTCCTATGTGTCTTGCATTATAGTGACTGGATATATAGTACAGGCTTGCATGTGTGCTGCAGGCATTTACCCAGGATTTCTGGACATCCTAGCATTAGTAGATCACTGCTTGGAGCAATAGGATGGCTGGATTTTGCCATAAGTCCTACTGTGTGTAATGTGGAAAGCAGAAACTGAAAAGCAGTCTGAACAGTCACGAGCATCAAGTCAAAACCCACATTAACTGCTCAGTCTCAGTCAGCTCTGTGAAACTACACAGATATTTTTCATGACTGATTTATACTAATTCTTTTAAAGTATTTAGGAATTCTTTTAAAGTATTTGATTACTTGTGCCATAGTGATTTTGTTATGGAAGAAGCTAAGCAATATTCATTGGCACCCTCCTCCCCTTTCTGTGTTTACTCGAATGAAGTCATTGACATATGGAAGCATTTAGATGACTGTATCAGACAAGCTAGACTGAAAGCAATAGACAGATGTCCAGGGAGTTAAATAGGCAAACCTTTAATGTAATTGTAAGTGATGAATCATGTTGTGTAATTAACAGATATAAAAATGAGCATAATAAAATGTCTGAAATTCAGTCTTCCTCCTCTTGGCGTGGGAGAGATTTTGAGAATCACATTATTATTACAAAAGTTGAGTGTTTCTGTTTTTAGTATAATTTTTGATAATTAGCACCTTCTTTGTTAGCATTATAATATATATTAATGGATTTTCCATGCCTAAGTTGAACTTTTAGGCAGATATTTTCAGAAAATCCATCATTTGCATTCACTTTTATTTGGATATAACACTAGATAGATCTCAGTAACAGGAGTTTTGACTCTCAATCCCAGCCAATAGAAATATCTATGATTTATCTAAAAGTGTTTAATCAAGATAAGAAAAATATAAATGACCCATATAAATATCTTATTCTTTTTTTATGCTTGCATTTTCATCATTTGTAACTGCACATAGATAGAGAGGATTTGATTTTGAAGCACTGAAGATTGGTGGCTTTTACCACAATCTGGGACATAATTGAGTGATCAGATTTAAGATGAAATACATTTATGTAAAGAAGAAGACACTCATTTATGTCTAAAAGACAATCTAGTTGAGCTAGTTGTCAAACTTCCTGTACAGACAGTGGAGAGAGGCAGATGTCACTAATGTCACAATCAGAAATGCACTTGAAGCTGGCGAGGCTCTGAGCTGCTCCTCAAAGACGTGTCCTCTCCTGCCACATTGCCCATTTTTCCTGTGGTGTCACTTTTTTTTGCCAGCTACTGAAGTTAACTCAGCCAGGGTAATGAGATGGCTAAAAACTGCCTTTCCCACTCAATGGGATTCCTTGCTGAGACACAGTACTTAACACTTTTCCTTCTGCTGCTCATTTTTGGCTTGATTTTTTTTGGTATGTTTCTCTTGAGGAAACTGCAATATAATCTTGAGCTGAAGACAGCAGTTCCTATATAGCCCGTAGTTTGAAAGAGAGCAAGTCACCTCCTCATATTATTTATAACCCTGACTGGAGCAGAACTTGCATTACAGGCCACCAACTGATGCGGAGACCATATAGTATATGAAGATGCACTAGTACAAAGTTGAGATGTCAGTCAGAAAATCTGAACTCAGAATAAACACCGACACTCCCCAGCTGTGAGCATGCACTGTATTTGTTTAAGCCTTTTCCCCCACTGGTTGTGATCCTGGAGGGAGCAGAGAGCAGGATGGCTGGTAAGGGGGATGCCTCCCCTTTCCTCTCACCTACCCTGATGTGAGGACAGCTGAACTTGCTAGTAGTCAGCGCCTATGGTGGCGAAGTGTCATATTTTAAAGCGTCACACGTTCTGGTCTAACTTAAATACCAGAACCTTCATCACAGCAGTTTGGAGGGTGACTTAAGCAGTTTGATTTAAAAAAAAAGAATTTGGTGGATTTCTGGGGTGACAACTTCATTGAACGATCCTCTGTGATGCCTCCTTTCAGGAATCGGAGAGTTTTGATCCTAATTCAGCTGTTCAGAACAGGGTTTTTATTTCACGATATATTTTAATGTACTACAAGAGGCCCTCTGTGTTGCCTGGGGCTTTCAATCACTATGATAACGCAAATAATAATAAGCCAGTGAACATCTGTAGAAGGTTATGAAAGGGCACTATGTAACTGGATTATTATTAAGCAATTCCATTAGCCTATTTTCAGAACGAGGAGAGGTGCAGGGCTTGGGAGTGTCTCTGCTCTGTGCAGCTGACTCACATACGAGGACTTTCACCACCAGATCTGGAGCTGGGTTTGTGCCCTGAAGATAGCATGACTTCCAAACACTCATCTTCCGGTTCTGTGTGGTCATTCCTGGAGTGGAACCATGTGGGTTTAGCTGTCCCCAGAAGATGAGTCCTCTGGGAGATGCTGACCTTCCTATGTCTATGTCTACCAATATGTGTTTCTGTCTTTGCCTGAAGGATTTATGTTTGTTTTCTTAATGCCTAGGGAAATATTAGTTTCATATAAGTTAGGAATATTTGCATTAAGGAACTGCTCTCAACTTCTATCTAATTCAAGGTTAAATGGATTGTAGTTAAGAAGTAATTGTGGCTCATAGATGTGATATTTTGACTTTTTTCTGACCAGCAAATATGATATTTACCACAAAATATTTACCAGGAGGGAATAGTGAGGTTTGATTTTTTTAGACCTTTCCAAAGTAATGTGACTCATCCTTATTATGTATTTTTTTTCTCACATGATTTCTTTTGCACTGCGTGACCTTGAAAATAATTCCACCTAGTGAAAGCATATGTCTGCATTCTTAAAATATTTATCTGGCTAGGTAATAAGCCACAGGGAGGAAAAAAGGGAGGAAAATTAGCCCCCAGCATTTAATTTGTTTGCTGAGTATGAGACTAATTCAGAAAGTAGAAAAGATATGAGAAGGAAGGTGGGATTGAATTATCTATGTATGAATTGGTCATTGTTAGTTAAATGTCAGAATCAATCCAGACACCAGTTCTCATAAACAGAAAAATAGATATTCCAGTAATACATGAAGTTCTGACTAAGCAGCTTGATTTCTAATTATAAAATTATTCCCTTTGTATTTTAGCATTACAAAAGCTAGCTTGAAATTTAGTCAAATAATAGGAATGAATCTAATATTAACCTTTTATTAAGGCATCTGGAATACCACTTAAGACATTTAAAACTCTGCTCAGATAAAACTTTATTATAAAGCATTAGAAAACATATTTAGAGAGTCTGTAATAGTGAAACTTGATATTCTTCAACTTAAAATAAAAATTATATTCCTACATACTTGAGTTAAAATGAATATTTTTAGCAACATTTTATTGTGTGACTAAATAGTGGAAATGAAGGATCTATTTGGGTGTTGAAATTTAAGTACGCATTTAAATATATAGTCACTTTTCAGTTTCCAGTGTCCTGTCTCAAGGCCACAGAGAGCCTACGAGAAAGCCAGAAGCAGATGCTTTGATATCCTGATTCCCTGTCCCATGCTTCATGCACAGGAATTTGTGTTGCCCCCATCTTCACTGCATTCTTTGCATGTCTATATAAAGCTTTAGCTTTATCAGAAAGGACAAACCTCTGTACTTTCTAGCACAGCCGCAGGCATTGTGTGTGTTCATGTGATGGAAAAAGCTTGTACTGCTGCACTAACACCATCTCACTATGACAGGTATTTCCACCTCAGCGTACTCTATCTTATTTCCACATAAAAGTCCTCTGGATAATTTCTTCCTAATTTATCTCCTCTGGACCCAGGGAGTTACAACATAGATAAGTTCTGTCCAGTGGCCTGTTTTCAAGAAGAAAATCTCCAAGGCCAAACTTAGGCAAGCCTCTTCTCCAGAAGCTGTGAATTCTCTGTAAAATCTAACTTGAAATGTAGAGCCTGTAACTTCTCAATTTATACCTGATCCAGGACTAAGGTAAAGATGTATGCAGAAGGGTCTTCGTTTTCACAAGCATAAGGAATTCCTAAGAGGAAAAACAAGGTAAAGAACAGGCAAGTCATAAAAACAAAATAAAATAAGGCTATCGATATCTGCAAACCTGATGTGTATTTGCAGCTATTGGCTTAAAATGGTAGCAAATGGAGCCAGGGACAAATATAAACCAAGTTCATTGCTTACAGATGAGTCTATAAAGACCATATGTTAAGTTAATGTGCTGCTGATAACTTCTCACATTCTCCGTCTAGACACCCAAGCTAATGTGAAAGGGAGTATTTTCTTGTGTTTCACTCCTCCCTGCCTTTTCTTTGTCCCCCCACCACCCCGTTCTTTTTTTCTTCCTACTTCTGTGTTGCTAAATATAACTGTGTAAACTTGCTGTCAAAAGACAGTCCCTCTGCTGCCTCCATGCCATTTCACAATGCACTGTGGAGCTGGGAGCTATTGGCATCTGGATGATGTATTTCAGTTTGAAGAAGTGAAGTGCTATTAACTCATATTTCTTAGGATATGTGCTGTGAATTAGACTGATTCTTGAGAGATGGTTAGGTCTTGCTTTGCACCTGCTGCATTTCACCTGGGTTTTATTTGAGTTATCAGGAAAGAAAAACAAGTCAACTGTTATTACAGGGGGTTTTTATGCTCTGTTGGAGCTCTTCAGTTAAATAATTCCATATCAAGAGGAATGTTCCTGAATTTAGATTAATTAGCTATTCTAGCAAGAGCTTTTTTCCCTTGACTGTATATAAAGGCACTTTTATAGGTTCCTGCACTAAAGGATTAAGTGACAGGACTGTGAACTATCTAAAAAAAGAAAAACAAAACCCTAAAAAACATATTTCAATTTATATCAGTTCTAGCAATTTGATGTCGCTTGTAATATTTTTTGCTTTTCAGCATGTTCATAGAGAAGCTGACTAAATGCTGTTTGTATGTCTATGTAATATTTGCTTATATTTTGGCCAAGCTGATGGAATTGGTTCCACCTTCCACCATTAATTGATAAATTTTCTTTACAATGAAGAGTAGACAGGGTAGCCATGATCAAGTATCAGGGCTCTCTGAAGGTTTTGATGTTCTTGTCCTTGAGAGGTCTTGTTTGAAGAAAAAAAAATATTGCCTAGGATACAAAAATTTTACCTTGAGAGATATACCTGCTGATTTGTGAAAAAAACCTGCCACTCCAACATAAGACCTGGCATTTGCGATGATCACCTTGAGTCAGTTGTCCCTTTCAATATTTTAATGAAGTCAGTCAGCAAGCAGCAAGAGTAGGACTGGTTCTGTGAGGGAAGGTAAGCCCCTAGCCAAGCGTGGCAGCAAGGCAGGCAGGACAGAGACCATGAACAAGGGCCAAGTCCTCTGATACACAAAAAGGAGGAATAAAGTCGGTCCAGTGATGGTAACCAGGCCAGATGACGGTCTCAATTATTAGGCAAGTCCACAGTGACAGAGCAGGTCTTGAGCTCAAGCTGCAAGGCAAACCAGCAGGTCAGGGCGAGGGGCAGCAAAACACAAGGGCTGAGATGTTTTTCTTTCTTTTAAAATGCATATACTAGTTGGTCAACACAGTTTCTTGTTTAGAAATCGCCTTAGCTGCTTCTGTCATGTTAAGGTAGGTCATCCTATCAACTATAATAAGAGAAAAATGCAAAGAAGAATGAAAACTAAAGGTATGATATTGCATCTGCACAAAGACAGAAGACTAGAACCTTTAAAATTGGAATAGATAGAGGTAGTGAGAGGTAGTGAGATTGCTGTCCATAGATTAGGTGATTAAAAAAAAAGTAACTACAGACTTATTATTATCAATTTCTCACAGTTCATTTTGTTAGGGTGACTTTTTCTTTAATGGTCACTCATTTAAGATAAATAGAAGGAAATGCCTCTTTACATATTTACATAATAAACAACTAAATAATGGAGCTTTTGAGATTGTGGAACTCAAACTCAAAAACAGTCAAAAAAAAAAAAAAGTTCAATTTGAAGGGGATAAATCCAGATTGCCATCAACATGATAAACTAGATGCAACGTTTGGCTCAGAAATTCCATAAACCATTGCCCAGTTGGCAGCTGGAAAGATCTGCCAAGGAAAGAAGCTGCATCAGACATATTTCTTACACTGTGTAATAGTAGCTCATTTAGTCATGCCTGCATTGTATTTTGTGTTCTCTGTAGCAATGTAACTTAGCTGTGCATGAGGCTTTTAGCCTTTTTGATGTTTGAACAGGTATGGATTATTACTGCCTGTCATGCTAGTTAGATTCCAATACCAAACCTGTCCATCAAACAAATTTTGTCTTCCTATGGCATTTTTCATCCATTTCAAGAAGATTAATGTACTCTATGACCTATTTTGGCTCTTCCAATCCTGTTAATAAAAGGAATGGTTTTAATGTTGCTGGTGAGATAGTCAGCTAAAATATCTTCTCATTTTGTTAATGACTTTACTCTGAGCTTATATGTATGTAGTCCATTGCTGGATCAAGTTAAAAAAATATATGAATCTGCATCAGCATCCTCAGAGTATAAAATATATTTTCATTATACTTAATCTCTCTAGTACTAGACCTCTGGAATCTTTTGGAAAGACAACTGTAGTCTATAGACCAGCCACAAAATTCATCCCAGCTTCATAATTGCTTTTCATAGTTATGCCACATGAACCTGAATTAATCCAGCCTAAATAATAGTTACAAAATTATGTGCAGTTTAGATTGTTAAAAAAATATTTACATACACATTTGATATGCATTTAGGGTGCTTGGGCCAATAAATATGGACCATGCAATGTTGTTTTAGAAAAAAATTCACAGAGGATAGTCACATTTTTAGGAAAACAATTTAACAACGAGAGCTTATTTGAAATCTTATCCCCTTCTGCCTCTTGGGTAGCCTGCAATGGAACACTGTGGCAGTATCTTCACATCTTTTCTTCACTGCCATCTCTCCAGTAAAGTCCTGTGACCCCTACAGTGACTTTTTACATGCATTCCTGTGATGATGATCTCATCTTCAGACATGGATCAACTCAATAAAAATACTAGAACAGACGTGGGTCTACTACAGCTGCAAGATGTCTTTTGGATCTATTTTATCCTCCTTATTCAGTTGTCCTACTGCTGTGTTGGTAAATCAGAGGAATTCCA
>JAUBOD010000132.1:522043-534285 GCA_032353885.1 Nothura maculosa
TGTACAAATACTTGAGTGGAGAAGGTAGGGAGCAAGGGGCCAAACTCTCCTTGCTGGTGGTCAGTGGTAGGACAAAGCCACCTGGATGCTGCCCTGTGCCCCGTGCTCTGGGTGTCCCTGCTGGAGCAGGGGGATTGGAGTAGATGATCTCTAGAGGTCCCTTCCAACCTCAACCATTCTGTGATTCTGTCATTCTGTAAAACAACAGTAAAAAATGCTCTTTTTTCCTTTTAGCAGATCAAAAGTAAAGTATTCTTTCAGCACTCAATCTAATATAATTTAATAAGGTATCATAAAGCTATGTGTTTTAGTCTTTTCCAAACTTTTTAATAGCTGAGATAAAAATCAGTATAATCTGCTGGACAAACTGGGCCTATATAGCAAAAATCCCTACTGCCCTGCACAGCTGCCTTTAAACACTTAGTGAATATATCATTCACATCAAAAAACAAAGCATTAATTTAAAACATAGGTAAAATGATTAAAAAAGATCACCAATTTCATGAGTCCGCATGTTTGGCATCACAGGCCACCATGAACCTACGTACATTAGGATTCACCTTTAAATCTGATAAGTTTTGAACATAATTGTTTTGTTAATGCTCTTAAGAATATTTTGTTTTGTTTTAGCTCTTAAGAATGCTTTTTTATTTTTGGTTTACTATGGATGTTGTTTAAATGCAATCAAATAGTAATAATGAAACTATAGATAACATTTGTATCTAGTTCATGCAGATTAAATATCAGAGGCAGATTGTTTTGGAGGAAGTATCATTTCGAAGAGAAAGTCACAATTTGCTACATCCATTTCATCAAGGTAATATGGGAAATATATGGAATTATTTACAAAGTCTTGTTTCAATTAAACATCACCTTCTGAGCATCTGTTGAATAGGCTGTTTTTATGAGGTAGTGAAAAAACTCTTTGGAACAGATGAAAGAAGAACCTTGATTAGGGACTAAAGGACAGAATGCAAGTTCTTGCTGCTTGATTTGGTTTATCTAAGAAAAATTTGGACAGATAATTTCTGGCTCTAAAAAAAAGAGACTCCTTTTAGGAGGCAAAGGATGTTTTATGGCTCACTAATAAAGCAATTTCTCAGAAAAAAAAAAAAGTAGTGACTGATCCTAAGATAAACACATTTTCTTTCAAGATAGATGCACTAGAAAATTGATACTTAGGATCATCACTGATTGATGGAGCCTGACAACATAAGAGAAACTTACTCAGACTATGATCAATAGGATTCTGCAAAATGTTAAAAAAATTATAAGAAGATTCTCCAAAGTCTACTACTGAAGCTAACAGAGTCGTTGACAAGTGACACTAAGGTCACTTACAATACTGGCTGTTGACTTAGCCATCCTCTCCCCTTCTTGCATCAGTTCCAGCAGCCAAACAAGCCTGCAATGAATAGCTTAAGACCATGATAAATGCACTGTATGTCAATGGATGAGAGCTGGGAGAGTGTACACCCCTCCCTATTCTCTTTCTGGACTTCTCAGTAAGTTTGATCCTATTTTGAACCTGCTGAAGATTTCTTGTCTTCGCAGCTTCCTGTAGCAACAGATTGCAGAAGATCACTGCTTTCTGATAGTCCCGCATTCACTCAGGCCATTGACTTCATGTTTCTACATTTTTGTATATTTTTTTCTCCTTCCTTAATGTGTTGAAACGGCCAGTATGGTTCAGATGACAAAGGTGAGCCAGGGTAGCATCATGGGAGCCAGAAGGAAGCATTGTTATCACAGCACTTCAGAAGAAGCCTGACTGTAGAATGGCAATGTTTAATGCCATTCTGCATATGTGAGGGATTTTGATATTTTTTTTTACAAAAACAAAACAAAAAAAGTGTGGGTCTTCTGCATTCAGACTAAACAGGAAACATATTTGCACAGAAATTTGATAGTGTTAAAAAATAGAGTACAATTTATTTCACGACTTCTGACAAGCACAAATGAGCTTGTTTCCCCAAACTCGATTTAGAGTCAATGGAGACAGATTAGTGTATCTGGAGCTCAGTTTACTTTTGTGTTTTAGAACAAGAGAAGCTGTGTGCAAACCATGGACATTTCCCTCTACTGACCATGGGGGGAAACTGAACTCAATGGAGTTGTCACCATTGCAGGCAGGCAAGACACCTCACTCTACCAACTGGGTCAGGTAAACAATCTAGATTAAAAAAAAAACAAAAAACTATTATTCAAATAAAATGTTTAGAGAACATCATAAATATTTTTATTGCGACAATGGAGGTCAGTGATAAGCCTCAGTATAGGAATGGAAATGAGCAGCAAGAGGTGGAGAACATTTTACATGGTTTTGCTTTTCAGATAGTACAGAAAAATGTATCCTGAGAAATCATAGAGTGGAAACAAGAGAACAGATAGTTCTCTCATGCAGAGAGAACTATTACTGCGTCTGCTGGACTACAGAATGCTGCTCTCTGCTTTCACTTCCCAATGTCCTAGCACCAAGCCAGTGTCAGGAGCACTGTGGATGCAGATGTGTCTCCTCACAACACGCAGTCCTAGCATCAGCAGACAGCTATCAGGAAACAGTGATCTGCCCCGTAGGCTCGCAGTTGTATACACGCATTGCTGTGAACTGATACCTTTTCCAAAGGTATTTCCAAACTTCCCAAACTGTCCACACAGGACATTGTGTCCCTATCTACTTTTTTCCTAGAGTTGTAATTCAAAAAAGAATTTTACCTCTTTGGTGCAAATTCAGATGAAATCTGAATTTATCCCTGTTCAAAAGAGCATTTATAAAAAGTAGCTAAAAAGATGTAATGTCAAGGTTCTGATCATTAAGAGAAATAGGTTTTGAGATTGATTAGTCCAATGGGGAAAAGATAGAGCCGGTAATTATTTTGAAAGGCTATGGGTAGATTGCTTAAAAAAATGTCCGATTTTTCTTTTTTTGTATATGTTAAGATACAAAATGATACTATCTATAGAAAAAAGATATATCCTTCTTATTTTTGATAGCTCTATCTAGGCATTGTTGCAAATTACCCAATGCACAGGGAAAGACTGAAAACTGTTTCTGCCTTCAGACATACTCTATTTTCTTCCTAGAGTTTCGTTTTATTATAGCATAAACAACGGAATAGGAATGATGCAGAATGAACAGTGATTACACATCCAAAGCAGCTCAGGTCACCTTATAGAACCTTTAGATCCTTTATAACACATCTTATATTTAGATCCAGGTGAGTAACAAATCACTCATTCCAAGAAGTGACTGAAGTCAATTTGAAACCATTCACCACAAGCCCACTTTTGTTAGCCCATTACTTTTAGATGAATACTTCAATCTCAAGTATTTAAATGATCCACAGTGGGGAAAAAAATGTGGCAGAGCATACTATTCTGAGAGAATTTAGCTCAGCTATGGGAAAAAAACAGTAACTGCTTTGTCAAGTATCCGAGGCTGTAAGGTTTGTATCCAATCCTTATTGCTTATGGAAGGACTCCTTTGGTGGCACTTTTCAGATCAAATGTACCTTCTATAGTGTAGGTATTTTCATCCAAAATGGTTGATTTGTAGTTACCAAAGGAAAATAGACAACCTTAGAGCATGAATAATCTTATCCTAAAGTAGAAATCCACATATAATGAGAAAATTCATACTCTTCAACTCCTTATTTCTCAACACTGACTACAAAAGGAACTGAGAGTGCTCGGGGGTCTAATATAAATGTTTATACTGCAGCTCTCTAAAGACAGGTAAGATGAAGCACATGCTTAGTATGCACTATCCCATATATTGCAAGTGAGGGCAGGTCACTAGTGGGCTGAAAAGACTAAATCATCATTGTGAGGATTAAATTCCTACTTCTGGCCACATGTTTTCTCTGAATTCAGTTAATCCTGCTTAGCAGATTGTTTTTGTTATATTCTGTTTGCAAAATCCTTTATTATCAAGCTTCTACTCTTTGTGTAAATAATTATGGCCACACACCACAACCTGCCCTTTAATTAGCTAGTTAGATGTAATTTATTGTGTATTTCAGTCTCAGACATGTTTTTCAATCTTGTAATGCAGTGGTTTCTGAATGAGGTTTTTTTTGCTCCCACTGGAATTGCGTACTCAGAAGTAGAAATGGAAGAGGGATTGCAGTTCTGGGAACAGGGTCGCAGGAGAGAAAAAAACACCAACTGTGACCCTCTGCTGTAATCATTCTCAGAGTTCTTATCTGAACCTCCTCCAGCTGATCAACCTTCTGCTTAAACTAAGCACTCAGCAGCACAAGGCTAGCTGTGAAGGCAAGGATTGTGTTCAAATATAGTGATATTTGGAAAACACAGTATTTTTTCTTTCACTTGAAATGTACAATTTCATTTTTGATTGTTACGGAATATACCTCTAATCTTTGTGCCTTTTGCAATCTTTAGCAGTAATTTTTTCATCAGTTGGAAAGTGATAGAGATTAATGCAGATCGGTCACCAGAATCTCACCTAAAAATGTCAGTGATGTATGTTTCCTAAATACTATGACAGTTACATTTTGAAACCTTTCACTTAGTTATAACCTATATTATGTCTATTTGTTTTTAGTTAAAATTTCTTTTTGCGTATTTCAAAGAGTTTAGTCAGATAGAGCCCTTCAAAAATCAGCATAGTTGTTCTCAAATGAAAGCCTATTCCATGTAGACTTATAAAAGAGAAATGAATATCTAAGATGTTACTGGACAGTCACACAAGTGAGATCTGAGGTCAGAATTGCAGTCAACCAAAATTTGTAGGCTTAGAAGTTATACAACAGTGTTTTGAACTTTTAGATCTGGCAAAAAGTAATAAATAAATGAAAATCTTTTTAACAGTTCTATTCAAGAAAATCCAACAGAACAGCAGCTGAAAATAATTTTGTAGTTCATATTTTTTGAAGTGAAGAGTTACTTGTCTTTTTCAAGTACAAAATAGTTTCTGTTTAGTATTGATGCATGAATATTCAAATTTATACTTTTTGGGCTGTTTTCATAAATTGTTTTTCTTTGGAAAGGAAACCCAATGAAATTTCTGCCGTGTGAAGTTCACAGAGAAAATATGTGAATTACAATATGTTTTACTGATATAGTGCTTTTGTCAACAAGAATCAACATTTGATTTCATCTGTACTCCTTGAAAACAGATGTTTAAATGCTGTCATGCCTGACTCAGCCTTTTGACCTTTTAGGGCAAACAAACTATGTATTGTTGTAGGTCTTTTCGGTGACATCTTAAAAAGACAGTCTAAGTCATCAGTGCCTCTGAGAGAAGTAAAAGAGAAAAGGATTGTTCTGTGCTCTCATCCAAATCGTTTTTTATTTCTGTGCCCTGGTCATTTTCCTTGTATTTCTTAATATAATTTAATGCTGCTTTACATAGTCAGTTCATGAATTGGATAAGCTACAAAAGTCCTGGTAAACATTCTTACTGGAAAGCCAATATTTTGGCAATGAAGACAAATTCTTAATCAAACTTCCTCTTTTTTTGAATTGCTTTTGATTTTCACAGAAAACATTCCAAACCTCAACATTTTGTACTGAAACAAAAAAAGTAAAGAAATAGTTTGATTCTCTTGAAGTGGTACAGTGGTGCTTCTTCTGCCTTGTTTTTGGTTATCCCAGGAGCCTCTTTTTATTTCTAGACCCAGTATTCAATCTGGAAACTTTATAACCCATCAGACACCACTGCCACCTGACTGTCCATTTGCTATACATTATGATGAATCATGGGAGATGTAGTTTTAGGAAAGGAACTTTGTGTAGACAAGAAGATGGGATCATGAATTGCCTCATTTTGTACTCCAGTGAGGCACTGTAGGTGCATTTTAGAAATATTTTGGAGTCTGTGTTTCTATTCTGTAACTTTTCTGAAAACTGAGTATTTTTCACATTTAACATCTAATTTTCTGGGCAGTTTTTAGGACAGATCTTGAATACATTTGTCCCACTGTTACAAAAAGTCCACTGCAGTGAATTTGTGACTTGCTTGAGTTCAATTGTTCAGTAGTGAAACAGGGAAATATTAGGTCTAGGCTGACACACTTATACACAGTAACCTTTTTGACTGTCTTTGTCATCCATCACTCTTGGCCTCATGACTCACCTCCAAAATTATAGGACAAGAGAAGCTGTAGCTGCAGCTGTGCCCTCAGACTAAGAGTATTTAGTTCAAATCTTTCAGTTCCCTGTTGTGTGCTCTGCTAACAGTGGGTGGACCTTCCCATAGGCTACTTTATTTCTTTATGGCAGTAGTTGCAGCATTTTGAACTCAATGCTTTCAGTATCTCTTAAGCTTGGAGCAAATCTAATGTATTGGACACTGAGTATTCATGTGGTCTTTAGATACCTCTTTACAGATCTCTTTTTGCTTTAGGTTTAAATCTGGAGATTCTCTCTGGAGATCTTCAAAACCCACCTGGATGCAACCCTGTGCCATGTGCTCTAGATGTCCCTGCTTGAGCAAAGGGGTTGGACTAGATGATCTCTAGAGGTCCATTCCAACCTTAAGCATTCTGTGATTCCATGATTCTGTGAAATCACAACAAAGAATAACAGGGACTATGGAGGCTCTTCTATACATGCTTAGGTGTATGCTGAGAAACCTGTGGAAATGTTGAGTATATCCCTGTAATAAAACAGGAAATGTCCAGAAAAGAAACTTGAACATCACAGGTCAGCCCATACTGCTTACTTGTTATCCTTCTTATTGTCTGTTTTGGATCTTTCCCACAATTTCTTGCCCAGACAATACCCCAGCAGTGCCTAAGGAAATTTTGCTGAAGCGTGTCCAGACAGTATGCACAAGATTGCATGAGGTTTCTCTCTATGATCCTTGTACAGTTATCCAACACTATTTCTCTTCTTTAAGCTGAACAGGCCCAGCTCTCTCAGCCTTTCCTCATAGGGCAGATGTTCCAGGTCCCTGATCATCCTCGTAGCCCTGTGCTGGACTCTCCAGCAGCTCCACATCCCTCTTGTCCTGAGGAGCCCAGGACTGGACACAGTGCTCCAGATGTGGCCTCACCAGGGCTATGTGCATATTCTTGAAACTCATTTTCCTTATGTTCAGTAATTCTGGGCTTCAGTGACTCCCTTCCTACTTAAAATATTTTCCCAGGGACAAGTTTATGCATTGTGAAGTCACCAGCGATCAAGTTCAACCCCAAACGCCACACATATGAGTCCAGTAAAAACTGTCAAGCTTAAATTTTATCATCTTCTTTAGAAATACTGAAAAACACATAAAGTTAGTAAAAGTTGCTTGGAAAATGCCATTCTTGACTTAAAAGGTTACATGTCATCATGACACTGATATAGATTTATTCTGGGAAATAGACTTTCTTCAAAAATGTAAAAAATAGAGAACTAACAGGAAAAAAAGGGCAAGGTTGTGTTCTGAAATATGACAAGAGAGATGGACCAGACTTCCTTTCGTTGCCTGTCTTCCAGTGATTGCTAGCAATTATTCTACAGTATCTGCAGAAACAATGTAAACAATTAACTTGTAACATATAACCAAATTGGAAACCTCAAGCCTTCTTGGTATTTTTCACATTTTTCTTTCTGACTGTAATGAGACACTGAATATTTTGTTATTGAATATTTTGCACTTGCCCCAAGTCTTCCAATTTAGCTAAAACTACATTACAATGCAGTTTATGTGCAGTTATAATTTAAGACAGTATAATTTAAGCCAATATTCACTTGTCTTTTCTTACAAGAGACAACACTTTTCTCTAAAAACTATTGGTTCTAGCTTTCTAAAGAAAGAAAAAAAAATGACTGAATATGACTTTTTAAAAATAGCACACTTTTAATAAATTCCTTAAAAAAAAGCTTAATAAATTGAGGCAATTTGGAACTGGGCTCTTTAGTGTTGCAAATGTTCACTTTTATAGCGTTTTATATATATAACTGCTGACACATGCTGTTTAGTTCTAGTGTTGATAATTTTATGCAGATGACATTAGGACCAGCAAAATCAGCACGCTCTATAATGTCTAAATCACTGTGATTAGATCTTCAGAAAGAAAATTAAAAAATGACCCAAGGAAAACTATATGTTTTTTGCTTTAAAACTGCAATTTGGTCCTGACAGAAATGCAAGAAGTGGTGTGTGTCCCTCAGTGATACTGTGAATGGCTTAGAGACAGATTCAGGCTCCACACATTTAACAGTATATTCATGATTATTTGCACTGACTGCAGGGGTCCTGTGTTACTCACAAAGAAGAATTTATGAATTTGCACAACTAGTGGTCAAAAAAAGTTACTGGTTTACATCACCCCATCACTGTGACCACATTCTCATTCTTTGTCCATGCTGAACATGGCATTTCTGACAATGAAGTGAAAACTCCCAAGCCCTGCCTTAGAGTACTAGCTTTGATGGGTTCAAAACTTTCTTAGAAACAAAAACAAGCAGGACAGCATGCTCACATGATCTTCCACTGATTTAGCAGGGTAAGGCTTTTGAAATTCACTTCACTATGGCTGTTAGTCACCGATAGATTAAAAACTTGAAACAGAAGAGAATTAGACTTAATGGAAAGCCATCAACTTTGGAATATAGTTCAGCCCCTCAGCCATAGAGCAGGACTGCTAAGGGCAAGGAACCAAAAACCTGGATTTGTACCACATCACATTAGGTATATATGTACATATGTTATATGTATAACAGGTAGGGTATGATACTGTAGTCAAGCTAAGCTCTTTCTGTAGCCAGAGGAAAGAGATATCTAGGAAGACTTTACCACACTTTAGATATATAATTTGATGCTGTAGTTGATCCTAATGCCACAGTGAGGCTTTTAAAGATTGATATGTCAAAATCGTGCAGCCACAAGAAGCTTTTTCTTCCCCTTAGTATATTGCACAGAAATTAACCTGAACAGATTGTCTAAATAGGAAAAGCTAATCAGACTTCTATAATTGTATGTTGTAACAAGTTCATGTGATACTTCCATAAATGTGCTATACTTATATAAATATTTATTATAGAAAACTGATATGTTAACTAGTGTGTCATGCACACATGTTGTTTTCCATTTTAAAGGCAAAACTTTTATTGGATTTTTTTTTTACTACAATGTTTTTATCACAGTGTTTTGTAATCTGTGTAAATACTTACTTTAGCAAAGTTTCTAAGGAATCAGATTTTTCTGTAAACTCTCTTGTGGTTAGTGTGCAGAGAAAGTTGCCTGAAAACTGTTGTTCCACTCCCAGAACCATAAGTTACATGGTAAGATCTGAGTCAGTAATTGTAGACATATGTAAGTACGATTTATTTCACCTTAATTGCACAGTTGTAGAGATAACACAAAAGAAAAGTAAATAATCAAAAGTAATTATGTCTTCCATATTATACATATACAATGGCTATCTTTATGTCTACTGACACAGATTGGTGCTTATTCCTAATAACTGCAGATAATCTTGGCATTGGCTCCATGGTACCTTTTTTACTTCTAGGATATTGATTTATTATCTCTGAATTCTCACTGTAACAGGCATTTAAAAGACTTCCCTGGCTGCATTAAAGAAATTCCTTTCTATGAGCATTACCCTTGCATAAATTAAGCACAGAGTAACTTAAGGTTAATCCTCACAGTACTGCAGATTTCTAAAAATTCTGTTTTTTTAATAGTTCTTCTTGGGCCACTGAGTTTTCTTCTGTTCTTGCATAAATCACAACAGCAGCCACATCCTGTCATATGATGTTGGATTGTGGAATCACAGTTGGTAATTATACATACTCTTTTTCAGGGCAAAACTGTTCCAGCTTGATTTCCACATTTTGAAGACAGCAAGAGGTGAAGTAATGACAGTTAGGGAAAGGATTGTATCTCTGCCAAACTACTTGAAACTGCTGACATTTTAAAAATTGCCTCAGGCAAATCTGAACTTCAGATAATCTAGTGGGAGGCATGCAATATTTTTTCAATAAGGACACAATATAGTACTAAAATCAGTGGTTATAGTCAATGCTGGATCTTTTTTTTTAAGATCCTACTGCTAAGTTGAAAATAATAAGAAGGATATTTCTATTCAGAATAAAATCTTCCATTATTTCCCCCAGAAACTATTTCTTAAGATCCAGTGCTCTTGGGCATGCTATTTGTCATTGTCAAACAGCACAGATCACATCTGAGGTGATCTATTTCCCTGAACTTTACAGCTTGGTCACTTACAAGTTCTCTTGAAGTAGATAAATGTTTTAAGTTCACATACTGATAGGAATGTGGAGTTAAGAAAATTACTTGTATGGAAACAAACAAAAACTTCCTGTTTATCAATTCTACTGAAATACTTATGCTAATAGTCTTTCAAAAACAGTATTTGCTTTCATAAACAGACCTATGGGGTTAAGATCATTAAGCTTTAATCTTGAAGTTTGTCTTATTGAACACTCGCTATTTTGAGAATTTTCTGTCCATGTGAAGGAGTTTACTGTCAGAAAGAGAGTTATATATAAGAAAAATTTGTTATTTTACCTTTGTATCTTGGAGTTCAAAATAAAGTGCCTAAGCTACACTTGGCAGAATTACCATACTAATAGTTGTACTGTTATTTCAATGTTTGTATTGCAGCAGAAAAGTCCCACTGCACTGTACAAAGGTATAACATAAAGATGTTCTCTGCTTCAGGATATTAAATCTAAAAAAAAACTTATTGTAGCTAAACTTCAGGAAATATGTTGTCTATTTTCACATCTTGATCCCCTGATTGTCAAATCTACAGGAACCTGCTGGCCTCCTCATTGCTGCCTTCCAGCCTGATTCTTGGAGGTCCTTCCAGTTCCATTCCAATTGAAATCTTTGTGAGGGCGAGGAGGACACTGTCCAACAGACAAGCTATGCATTCAAAATATTTTGGTGTTTGCATCCTGAGCCAGGGCCTAAGACATTTTCTCAGATCTATTCATATAGTCCACATTATAGGGATGAAGATTTGGATGATAACTTCACTGGTAAGATTCTGGTAAGATTGGTAAGATTACAGCCCATCAACGCGTGGCTCCATGGCTGGTGTCATCGCCATAACTTTGGCTTCTTTGATAACAGGAAGCCTTATGGGGCACCAGGCATGATGGCACACAATGGGGTCCATCTTTCTCAAAAGGGGAAGAGGGCACTGGGTCGGGATCTGGTTGGGCTCATCGAGAGCGCTTTAAACTAGATTCAGGGTGGGAGGGGGATATCCGTGGGGCGGCAGATGAGATGGTGGCTGATGGCCCATCATACCATCCACAGCAATCTAGTGCTGTGGCCTGTGAAGGGCCCGCTAGGACTAAAGAGGCCAAAAGGCAAAACACGGAAACTTCTGAAAGCCAACACAGTCAGGCTGCAGCTGTCCCGACAAGGAGGAGAGGCACATTGGGAACTCCACTCAAATGCCTCTACCTAAACGCACGCAGCATGGGAAATAAACAAGAGGAATTGGAGTTGCACGTGCGGTTACAGGGCCATGATCTTATTGCAATCACTGAGACATGGTGGGACAGCTCCCATGACTGGAATGTGGCCATGGAGGGCTACAGGCTTTTCAGGAGGGACAGGGCAGGAAGGAGAGGTGGCCGAGTTGCTCTCTATGTGAGAGAGCAACTGGAATGCATAGAGCTCAGCATAGGAGAGGATGAAACGCTAGTAGAGACCCTGTGGGTGAGGATAAAGGGGCAGGCCAACAAGGGCGAGCTGGTGGTGGGAGTTTACTACAGGCCTCCTGACCAGGAAGAGGAAGTGGACGAAGCCTTCTATGGGCAGCTGCAGGAAACCTCCCAATCACAGGCCTTGGTTCTCCTGGGGGACTTCAAGAACCCTGATATCTGCTAGGAAAATCACATAGCCAGGAACAGACAGTCCAGGAGGTTCCTGCAGATAACTTCTTGACACAGGTGGCTGACGAGCCAACAAGGGGAGGGGAGCTGCTAGACCTGATCCTAACAAACAGAGAAGGTCTACTGGGTAATGTGAGGGTTGGGAGCAGTCTAAGCTGCAGTGATCACAAGTTGTTGGAATTCACGGTCCTGCATGGAGGAAGCAGGGCGAGAAGTAGGATAGCTACCCGGGACTTCAAGAGAGCCGACTTTGACCTCTTCAGGGAGCTCCTTGGAGCGCTTCCCTGGGTCAGGGTCCTAGAAGGAAAGGGAGTCCAAGAGAGTTAGCTAATATTCAAGCACTGCTTCCTCCAAGCTCAGGATTGGTGCATTCCCACAAAAAAAGAAGTCGAGTAGGCGGGGCAGGAGAC
>JAUBOD010000132.1:544940-558724 GCA_032353885.1 Nothura maculosa
TTTCTTTCTTTCTTTCTTTCTTTCTTTCTTTCTTTCTTTCTTTCTTTCTTTCTTTCTTTCTTTCTTTCTTTTCTTCTCTTTTACACTAGGATCATCATACCATACAAATATTTCATATTTATCACTTTTTAATAGGCAGAAAAGACAAACCCTCAAAGACAAAGGAACTACATCAATAGTGGACAACCATAAGCCAAATGAAAAAACTGAAGAACTGTGATTTGAGGGATTTTACTGTGCTTGTTTGTGTCCTTTCTTCCTGCACACAAATCAAGAAAGCACCAAAATCTTACCTGTGGTTCCACTGCTGAACTCTGTGAAATCAGAGTTTTTCTTGAGGATTTCGGTGAACTCAGTCCTCAGTACTTATTCTGGTGTCTGTGGTGCATATTAAAAATACACTTCCAAAAGGTAGGAACACATACTTGACAAGAAAAAGACAACAGAACAGATTACTGCAGTCATGACAAACCTGTCCATTCACATTTTCTGAAATCTCATGATATAAGGCATCATAGTTCACTCAGACAGCTATGGTACAGTAATACAGTATCTGGAGTAAAAAATTAGAGAAAAATTCACATTACAGACTTTATTGGGATTTATATATACTAACTAAAATGCTTGCTGTTTTGAATAAAATTGAAGAGGTTAAAATGATTAGGAGTTCTTAAAATTTTATCTGAAGCTCTCAGTGAGAATGTAGAGTTTTTTTTGCCTTATTAACCCATTCAAAAATATCTACTCTTTCTCTCTTTCTATAAATATAGACATATATATATGTCTGTATATACGTATATAGAGGCTGGAAAGTAGCTCCGCAGAGAGGGACCTGGGAGTCCTGGTTGACACCAAGTTGACCATGGGTCAGCAGTGCCCTCGTGGCCAAGAAGGCCAATGGGATCCTGGCCTGCATCAGGAGGAGCGTTGCCAGCAGGTCGAGGGCAGTGATTCTACCCCTCTCCTCAGCTCTGGTGAGGCCGCTCCTGGCCGCTCTGGGCTCCCCAGTGTGAAAGGGATGTGGAGCTTCTAGAGAGGGTCCAGCGGAGGGCAACAAAAATGATTAAGGGACTGGAACATCTCTTATATGAGGAGAGACTGCGTGAGTTGGGCCTGTACAGTTTGGAGAGGAGAAGGCTGAGAGGTGATCTTATTTGTTTGTTTCATCTTTTTGTTTTCTACACATTGTCTCAAGCATAAGTCTTAAAACATTCTTCTAGACGCTTGTACTATACAGTGGGTCTGCAAGGAGAGATTCGGCTACTTCTCTCAGAATCAGATTTTCCTTAATCAAATTTTCCTGCAGAAAAGCCAGAAGAAACTGCAGAATACAATTAAATAACTAAAAATGAGAAATGCAGGAACACTAGATATCCCTTGAAATGCCTCTTGCAGTCTTGAGTGCAGTGCTTTCAGTCACTGGAATTGAAGAATTACAATGCAGTGCAACAGATTACCATCGCAAAGACAAATAATCTCTATTGTACCTGCTGCTTTGGGTAACTCTTTATATTATTAATTTATACTATAACCTTTAAAATAGCTAAACCCAGTGGGGACATTTTGGCAACTGGCCCAAGCAAAGAATAACACAGAGGGAATAGAATCTGACCAGTGTATATTTGCTGGGAAAGCAGAAGAGGGAAAAGCATGGTTTTTTTTTTTTTTTCCTTAATGCTCCCATCAGCTGATGTGGCACAAGAATTTGAATCATGTGGCAGCTGTGCAGTCTGTGTCTCTCTTGCCCTCAATTCAGATCAGCTTGTCTCATGCTCTGGTTCTATCATTAACCTTCCTTCCTGGAAGACTCCCCACAGCAGGAGAAACACACCCAGGAAAGATCTTCAGCACTAAAACAAAGACTATTTTCAGAGAAAATGCCATACCTCTGAGAAGATGGAGGCCAAGATTAGTTGAGTATTTTACAGAGGATATCCAGAAGGAGGAGTGTGGGAGAATGAAAAATTCACTGAAAATTTCACTATTTCAAATCAATAGTTTGAATACTGAGAAAATTATCAAATTTCTCATTTTTTTTCCAGTTAAACTGCTTTTATTCAAAAAAACAACTGTGTAATTAAGTATTAAATTGTCCTTTTTTCACCTTTTGGGAGGATTAAAATGCTTTCACTAATTTGAAAAAAATACGTAACTAATGAAGCCAAATCTTCACTTTTGCAAACCAAGATGCTGTTGTGAAAAGTGCTGTTTATTCAGACTTGCTGAAGTATGTGCAGACTCTCACAGGCTAACTTTAAAAAAAAAAACAGTAACAGTGGTATTTGAGCTATTTACTCAGTTCAGTTACATTGAAAAGTGAAGGAAGTCCACAGCACTCCATTTATACCAATAGTACTGCAGGCTACAGGAAAGAGGTCCAGCATCTCAATTTTGAACGTTTTTGATTTATCCAAAAAGTTTTTGGATTTACCCAAAGCCAAAAAAATCAAAACTAAAAAATTGTACTTTAGACTGATAAAAAATAAAATGATTGTTTTTTTCTGACTAAACTTCTGAGTAGTCTAAATTGATTTTTTAAACTATATAGCTTTTCACCTTCTTCAGATGACCCACTTAATCTCCTCTGTAATTCAAGATTCTGTTAGTCTAACAGGTATATTTATCAAAAATGTCAAATGCATTAATTATCTTTCCTGATTCTAAAGGCACCGTTGATCTCATATGCTACAATATCCTTTGCATATAGTCTTTTGTACAGGAGACTGTTCCAAACAACAGAACATTTGAGCTTTGTCTACCAGAACAATCATCTGTTCATCTAATCTATATCATAAACAGAGGCTGTGAATAAAGATCTAACCAACATGGATCTTTATTTACAGCCATCATAGTTTTACATGATGGTTAAGTTTTTAAAAGTTGTTTGTAAGAATATTTTCACAAGGGAGAAATGCAGAGCAATACATAGCTGAGTATCAAGCAATTAATTAATTGTATGTCACTTTTACAACAGCAAGTATTTAAAAGACTAATGATATGACATCCATATTTAACAATCTCTTTTACTGTTTATTTTGGCACTGACAGATTTGCAAGCAATTCTTGTACATGCAAATTTGTAATTTATATGCCTTTCTGCTTTTATTTTCCTGCTATAACTCATGGCTCATGTCACACTGTCTTGTGAGTAAGTATGAAACTCTGAACTTTTGTGTTCTGGAGTATTTTAAAATTTGCGCTCATTCTGGTTGACCTTGCCTATAGACTTTGGTAACATCAAATACCATCTGACTCCATAGCAAAACTGTCCAATTCACATCAGAGCTGAGTCTGACTCCACTGTTGTCAGGTGCTAGAGGGAAACAAGGTACTTCATAACAAAAAATACATAAACTGACGCCTTTCTTTACCTGACATTTTTCTGTTACACTAAATAGTGGTTGTGAGGCCTGCTGGCTGTCTATGCTGAGGACAGCTCTGCATCACTCCCCTTGAAGTTGTTCCCAGCTCTCCCCGAAAGCCTTTTAAAAAGTAGACATGGAGCTGTAGTATTTTATTTGGTGACTACTAACCACATGGTAAACTCTACAGTCTTCAATACTTTTGTCAAATAAAATGCTAGTTTATGAAATGGCATGCAGCACCCAGTTTTGTCCCTCTCTTCTGAGACCTAAAGGTGGATCTTGCAATTGAAAGGAAAGGATTCATCATGTTCATCTGTGAAGGGTGACTGCTATAGCCTGCAAGCAGCCTTGAATTGGAAGTCAAGGCTGAGCTGCAGGAAGTCAGTCTCACTGAGCTGCAGTGAGAAACTGCTTTGTCTTTACCCTTTTTCTAGTATTCTGGTGGAAACACTGCATTTGGTAGAACAAGGTGGCTTGCGTGGCATGAGACCCCTTCACAACTGATTCCAGATGGCTCCAGCCTCGCCCCACATCCCACTGCAGCTCCAGTGGGGTGCATGGATACCGCATGCCATGTATAATGTATATGTGAAAGGAGGATGTCAGCTGTGGGATGGGCCATGGGAGGAGGTAACCTGGTGGGACTGCAATTGTAGGTGACCTGCATGCTGATGGAGGCACTAAACACACAGACTGGCAGGGCAACCTGGAGAAGGCAAGTACAGCAGAGAAGAGGCCAAGAGTGGCAGAAACGGATTAGTTAGCTAAAAAAGAGTCTAGCAGAAACTGTAATGCAAACAGCCACACACTTCTGGGCCTGTCGCCTCCTGAGTTTGCTATCTTTGTTGACAAGGAAAAGATGAAATTAGATAAATATAAAAGGCCAGTGGTGCAGGGAAGGAGTAGCTGTTAGAGGCATGAGGGGGAAGGATAGTATGAATGATGGCCAAGAAAGTGCCCTCAGTGGAAATTTGTACAGATGGGATGAAATGGGTTGTATGTGTAACAGGAAAACTGTGAACTCTTGTTCTTAAGTTCCTAACTTCTTGTTCCTTGACTCTAACTTTCCTAAATACTAGATTACAAAAAAAAAAAAAAACCTCACAAAACTTTCTTGTGTCCTTGTGTCCACATTATCTAGGAGTACCCTCCAACAAGTATTCTGCATTCATATGGTTTGTTGCAGATATTTCATTATATATATATATCAGAATTTACAGCCTTTACATTTCATAATGTTATTTGCTGACTCTAATTCTCCTTGATAAAATTTATTTCCATGGGAATTACTTACTATCCTAAAATAGGCATACAGTACCCTGCACACTGGTATTCCAGGGAAGGTACCAGAAACAAGCCTTCAATAAATGAACAAATAGCAACAAACAAATGTATATTACAGATAACTCACACCTGGAAGTAAAATCTGAAATTTGAGAAGCTTATGAGAAGTCTTGGAACTAGATCATATAAAGAACTGAAAGCCATTCACCTCTGGAAATAATGCTTTCAGAACTGATTTATCCTGAGACAAGTCTTGAGTGTTTCTTGTTAAGATCATTTTAAGCATCTGGAAGGTACTCAAGATCTGAATTCAGAAGAATATTCACAGAGACTCTTCTAGAGCTTAAAATGCACAGGCAGACCCCCTATCTACCAAAAACAGTATGAGGCTGAAGACATGCTATCTTTTACTAGCTTCACTTTCTGATACTTTTTTAGGTCTAGGTTTAAAAGAAAATGGTGTGTGTATATCTGTGTGATCTTTGAGAAATTATATTTATATGTATGTGTATGTATATATATACATACACATATACAGATATGCATGAATATTTATACTGCCAGGAAGCAACATGCACATCTTATTAAATGGAAACGCTCTCATTTCCCAAAGGCCAGTTATAATCCAAAAAGCCTGAGCTATGAACAACACTTCCATTTTTTATGTAGGGAATAGATAATATCCAGCACTTTTCCAGCATATCATTTCCTGTTAATATATCAGTTGGAAAGCATTTACATTTGTGAGTGGATAAAGAAGAGAGAAAAAAAAATAAGAAAATAACTAGGGTGCTCTTCAAGGCTTCGATAACAGCCATGAATGAATAGATGTTATCTAAAGTGGAACTGCACCTGATATTTCTTTGGAGTTCTACAGTAATCCCACATAGTAGGTAAATGTTTTGTGCTAAAACTTGGGTTAGGAGTGAATCCAAGAAAGCTTCAAAAGGAAGCCACGATAGTATTACCAAGTGGTCAAATTTCACCATTTTTTTCTTCTACTTGGATTTTTTAATGCAAAGGGATTGGATGGAATTTTATGCTGGGCTGAGTGTCATGGATGTCTGGCAGGCCCACTACGGGTACTGCACAATACTTGCGAGTGGACTGCTGCGCTTTTTTACCGAACATGTCCTGAGCGCTGCATCGTTTATCTACTTATCTACAGTAAGTCTGAAAAGGTTCACAGATGCTGTATTTGTGCACACACAATAAATCCAGTATATGCTGACAGCATCAGATTTACTGTGTGTATTTCTCATCAGTTATTCAGGATATACAGAGAAGATCTAATATTTCATTCCTGCATGGAAATAAGATTATCTAAAGCAATAAATTTGAAATTCAGGCTTCATCTTTGGAAGGTTTTTTTAGAATTTTTTTTTCCAAGATGTGTATATGTATGTGTAAATTTACCTCATTCTGAACCTACCACTAACAAGAACAGAGTAAATTTAAGTAGATTTTTATCTGTTCTCACATGTCTGTAATCACAATATCTTGTTTCTCTGCCTAAATGCTATTGAGAATGCTCTTTGAAAAGAATTTGGGAACTGCATCTGTAGTGCATGAACATGCTGATGCTCTGTTCAGCATTAGGTTAGAGTCTGTATGTATCAGGTATCCTATTAAAAATACATATATATTTTTTCTTCACTTTGCTATCTACTCAGAAATGTAGCTGCTGCCAGTGCTGTTCTTCAGAATTGAGACCTATATCCACCACCATCTTGTCCTAAATACACTTGTTCATTTTTTACTCAGGTTTAGCTGAAATTGTTCTACTACATGAGTTAAAAGCAGGACTTGGAAAACTACTCCTTTGGAAGAGAGCTGACCAGTCTCTTGTTAAGTAAAGCATATTTTGGAAGAAATAACACTTCTTTTTAAAGAGAGAATTTTAAAAGTTCTTCTTATTAATTGGCATCAATCTGTACTAGAATTTCACACACTGATTTTAATTTATCCCAGACTAGAAAAATTTTTCTATCTACAGTAATGCACTTTCCATAGAAAAAATGACTCAAAGCCCTACAACTTCTATGTGGAGAATTTTTAACATGAGGTAATTCAGGATTGTATTATAATTAGGAAAATTCGCTGTGTTATTGACTTGATCTTTCTGCCATGGAAGTCAATAACAAAATTCATTGGGTTTGTGAAGAGACAAATGGGTTTTACTTTACCTGCATGTCAGTAGAGAAAATTGTTCCCTGAATTCTATCCTTCTTATTACACAGTGGGTGATGCTGGACTTGACTAAGGGTGCTTCCCTGAGTGGGTCAAGATAGAGCTCACCCAGACCTTTGACCTATCATTCAAGCCCCCAAAGGCATTCCAACCCACACTGAAATAGACAATAATGAACTTTATTAACTAACATCTGAAGTCTTTCAGTAGGTGGCCAGCTTTAATGCAGTAATGCACTGCAATAACAAAGCCCTCTGAGATGCCAACACTGGAAGATGTAGTTAATGGTTTAGTCATAACAGTGAATGCACCTTGGAATTTACAGTGTATATGCGGCCAACTGATCTTTTATACAATTCCTCTACCATCAAGAGAGTTAAGGTAGGTGGAATATATTGGGGTACATGATCCATCAAAAGGAGTGAGCACAGGATTATCGCTGCATTGGGACCATCTTTGATGAAATAAATATATGTAGCCCCACTACCCTATTGAGAAAGATTAAAAAAATATGCAACTTAGAAGTTCCCTGCTGTTGCATACATTCTGCACTGTGACAGAGTGGAAGTGTTTAGACTCAGATCTTTGTCACCTTCTTCTTGCAAAGAGCATCTGCATTTGTCGTGATGGGAAATTTCATTCATGAGGTGATTCTAGCAGATTTCTCCGTTCTCACTAAGTAGTTTTCTCTCTGCTCTTCCCACTTCCTTTTTGTTTTTTTTTTTGTTCAGTTTTATAGTTTTATATTTTCTGGCTATTATAGATACAGAAGAAATGAAATAGATAGAAATATGTATTTTATTTTCTTAAGGGAAAGACAGGGGTCAAAATGGGCAACAAAGTTCATTATCAGTTCTCTCCCCACCAAATCATATGTCAAGAGGGAAATCTTGTGTCTAAAGCCAGAATTCATCCCAAACAGAAGATTTTATTTTAATATTCTATTCAATATTTGGATTGTTATTTCTGTATTGGCTAAATACAAAATAAGTTAATAATACAATTTTTGATTTAGTGACCAACTAATCCTCTAAGAAATACATTTTTTTGAAAAGCACTTATGAGAAAAGTCAACAAAGTCTTGAAGACCTTATCGAAAAAGAATGTGTTGACTACCATCTGACTTTGGTTATATTATCCAGACAATAGTCATATTAAAGAAAATATTAATTTCCAAAATGTTTGGAATTACTCGTCAGTTCCAAAATATTTTGAATCACTGATTAAATTAGCCATCAGATTCTTAAATTAAAAGCTTCTGTGTCTTTGACAGTGCATTACTTTGAGATTCTCTCAAAGTAAAATAGAAATAAATAAACCATTTAATAGAAGGATGCATTTCAAACCAGAAGGAAATGTTAAGTCATCTGTTTTATTTTCTTGTTTGAAATAAGTCAAATAATTGTTCTTGTTTTCTTCTTCTGTCCTCAAATGTTTGGCTAAAGCATATCTTTCAGAAAAAAATCTCATCTTGATTTGAAGAGGTAAGAGATGAGGAATCTTCATTTTTTTGGGGAGTAATCTGTTCAGGTCATGGATTATTGTCATCATTACCAACTTGTACTGAATTTGAGGTTGTCTGGCCTCAGCTTTTAGTCATAGGCTATTCTGCCTTTCTTTGCTCTATAAAAGAGGTTTTCATCATCCACTCATTTTTCCATTAAAAATGACTCTACTCCAAAACAGAAACAACAAGAAATCTTTCATTTCATATGAGCTATAAGTGGGCAGCTCATCTAAAACTTTTTATCTAAAGATCATCTAGTCTAGCCTAATCTGCAAACTTCAAGTGGAAAATTATAGTCTATGGAAAGAGGGTGGTGATTCAGCCAGAGAACTTCCACAACTGCCTTTAGCATAAGAACAGTCAGTGAAATGATCACTTGTTTATACTAACTTTTGAAAATTGTCTAGGATTTCAGGGGAAAGTTGTATATGGCTAAAACAATGTTTAAGAACACCATTGTACCTTATTTTCTCTTCTTTTTATCGCTAGTTCAGTGAAAAGGATTTACTGAAAAGTGAAAGGGAAAGAGGGGTAATGTGGCTGTAGTGCTCCCTCAAATTATTGTTTGGTACAGATGACGTTCTCTGCAATGTGTGGGAAAGGTCTGTACTTCCCTCTGCTCTGGCCTGTTCCTAGTGTCATCTGCATTTGTGAACTTTATCTAAGGCCTGTATAAAATATTTAACCATAAGGAACGTAGAGATACACTAAATAGGTTCCTTAAAATTGAAAATACCTTTTTTTCTCATTATCTCAGGGAAAAGTTATGAGCTACAGCAATTTGCTACCAGTTACCAATATTCATCTTGTAATATGTGAAAGTTAATTCCTATATTCTTGCCACAGGTTTTCAGGAGGTGAAGTTGCGTAAAGACTGCTTATTTCTCAATTCTCAAATGTACATGAGATTTCTTAGCTTTAGTTAAGCACATGAGATTTTTTTCATGTGCTTATCTAAATGAAGATGACCTCTGTCCCTGATTAGATACACGCAAGGATATTGCTGATAAATTAGAAAAAAAAAATGAACATAGAAAAGAACAAAGACGTATGTCCATGATATAAAAAAATGACTCTATGTCCCTTCACTTTTCCACTCAAAAATTCTTTCCAAGGATCAACTGAACAGTTCAGAGTCTTTTAACCATAGTGTTATAGTTAGGATGCATTTGGTTCGGTAATATATTAGGAATCGAGCAATAAAGAACTAAGAATTTTCCATGCCAGTACTAAATTATTTGAATTGACTCGATAGAACTTTTTTGTATGTATATATTTTTAATCTTCTGAGGATTATAGATGCTGAAAAAATAGCAGAGTGCTATAGAGACACTCTGAGCCAAATGATCCAATATATGTTAAAGATCATGTTTCTGTGATTGCTTTGAGTGAATCTAAAATCTTGTATCATCTTTCATAAAATCTGCTAAAATCTTTGATAAAATCTGGTATCATCTTTGTAGATGATAACAAGTTGGGTGGAGTGGCTGACACTCCGGAGGGCTGTGCTGCCATCCAGAGGGACCTGGACAGGCTGCAGAGTTGGGCAGAGAGGAACCTCATGAAGTTCCACAAGTACAAGTGCAGGGTCCTGCATCTGGGGAGGCAAAACAGTTCTCAGTTGTTCCTCCAGGCATCAGCACAGATTAGGGGTCGACCTGCTGGAGAGCAGCTCCTCAGAAAGAGACCTGGGAGTCCTGACACCAAGTTAACCATGAGGCAGCAGTGCCCTCATGGCCAAAAAGGCCAATGGCATCCTGGCTGCATCAGGACGAGTGTTGCCAGCAGGACAAGGGAGGGGATCCTGCCCCTCTACTCAGCCACACCCGGAGTAGTGGGTGCAGTTCTGGGCTCCCTAGTACAAGGGGGACGTGTAGCTTCTAGAAAGGGTCCAGTATAGAGCGACAAAGATGATTAAGGGACTGGAACATCTCTCATATGAGGCGAGACTGAGTGAATTGGGCTTATTTAGCCTGGAAAAGAAAAGGCTGAGAGAGGATCTGATTAATATGTATAAGTACATGAAGGGAGAATGAAGGGACGAAGTGGCCGAGCTCTTCTCAGTGGTTGCCAGTGACAAGACAAGGGGCAACGAATGTAATCTGCAACAGAAGTAGTTCCATTTCCATATGAGGAAGAACTCCTTGACTGTGAGGGTAGCAGAGTCCTGCAACAGGATGGCTAAGGATGTTGAGGAGTCACCTCTGGAGATCTTCCAAACCTGCTTGGATGTGACCCTGTGCCACATGCTCTCGATGTCCCTGCTGGATCACAGAGTTTAGAGTAGATGATCTCTGGAGATCTCCTCCAACCTTAACCATTCTGTGAGATTCTATGTGAAAAAACAGTTTAAAATCAGGAAGGGGAGATTCTGTCTTGAATCCTGAAATGCATGGGTAATAAAAAAATAGAGGAAGGAGAGTCTTGCTGTGTTTAGAGGAGCTGGGCATATGGACCTGGAGACCTGAAAGAACGGTTTGGTTTAAGAGAAGTTCAGACAAAGGTGTGGAGATGGCAGAGTTTGATCTGTGGAAAAAGGTAAAAGATGAAGAGGAAGAAGAAATGCTGGTGAGAAAGAAGTATCTAGGAATGACTATGCATAGATAGTTGATGTTTGGCTGGATGGCTTACTCAGTGTGGGCTTTTTTTTTTTTTTTACATTTCTTGTTGTTTTCAGCACTCATCCTCACTTCATACTCTTCTATGAAGGAAGAGTAATGGTAATGTGTCTGGAAATTGCTAGGTTGCTTGGGTGAGCAAGGGAACTATAAAGAACTTCTATATCTGTGTACAGCTTTGTAGTGCTTCTAGAAGAGCACTTATAGTGAAATGTGTCAGGATTATCCTCTCCTTGCTTTACCAAAATGCCTAGCCCTCTTTTTGAATGTGCTTACACTAGCTAATTCCACTTATTATTTAGCAATGCTGTGGTTCCACAGTTTACATAGCTTTATTTTTTTTCCTCATGTGATGATCTCTAAAACACTCTAGATCTTCCAGTCTCTCAAATTAGCTTTCCAAGAAGCTCATATTATTATCAAGATGCTTTGAATTTAGAGAATATTATAAATATTCAGTGAAATCTGAGATTCACTTTAAGTGTGTCATTTTGGCTTATTTTACATTTCCTCTGCATACAGAGCATTATTTCTTTAGCCTCACAATTGCATTATGCTCTATATGAATTTTTTTTTTACTACTATTGCTCTTTTTTTTGTTGCCAAAGGACGTTGTTTAATCTGCTTTTCAGCAGATTTTTCAGCACATCTTTCAGTAGAAATTTGAAAATCAAAATATTTGAGCCAACTTAAGAAATATTTAATGGGATAGGATTTTGTTTGGTTTGTTTTTGTTTTCATGTAAAGCCACTGAAATGGTACAGTGTACAGTGGATCTTTTCAGTGAAACACTTTCTTTATAAAATGGCAATTCACTAGAAAAAAAGTACATCTGATCTACAACAAAACTTTGATAAAGACAAATGCTTGTTGCTAACTTATTATATTTCTGGTTAAAAACAGAAAGTAAGCAAGACCTAGAATAATTCATAGCTGAAAGTATAAGAAATTCATTTTGGACTTCCACCACAAACTGAAAAAGCTGCCTTCTACATGCTAGTCAATGCTTCTTATTCTCTCTCTGTTTTCAGTTCCTAGAATTCTACCTCTTTCCAGAAGAAAGTATTACGGATCTTTGGAATGGAACCAAAACTCTTACATACAAGACAATGATTGTAACTACTAGCTTGCAGGATCAATCTCTTGACAATGTCTTTATGGCTTTTTCTGTTTGCTTGGCACTTTCCCTTCCTTCCCTTCCTTCCCTTCCTTCCCTTCCTTCCCTTCCTTCCCTTCCTTCCCTTCCTTCCCTTCCTTCCTTCCTTCCCTTCCTTCCTTCCTTCCTTCCTTCGTTCCTTCCTTCCTTCCTTCCTTCCTTCTCTTTCTCTCGCTCACTCACTTGCTCTTCTTTTTCTCTTTCTCTCTTTGTCCTAATGAGCTTATAAAGTTGTGTGAGTTAGAAAAACAGATTCCAGTCAAAAAACTACTAAGAGTTTGTAGGTTCTCTGCAGCACAAATAGGTCACCAATAGGTTAGTTGCACATCTTGCTAGCTAATTTTTAGCAACAGATCTAAGCTTTTGCTTCAGAGGCAACTATACTTGGAAGCTGGTGAACCTCTTGGAGTTGTGGAAGGACATGCATTTTTAAACTATATGCTTGAAACTTCCACTTAGCAGTGTCTGTAGAGCTGTTTGTGTGTCAATGTTAAATAATCTTATGCCTGTCTCCTCATCTAGTGTTGGCAAATGTCCCAGGAAAAAATGCAAGTCCTGAGTTTTTTTTCTCTGTCCCAGTGGAAACATTGCCCATGTTATAGGAACATGGCTACAAATTGGTTGCAAATCAGTCTTCATAGTTGCCTTCATTAGGCACAGCTAATCACTAGGTTGTAAAGAAGATATAAGGTTCCTAGATCTGTCTGCAAAGAATGCCTTTACTTAAGCAATATGAGGTGCCTGATATACTATGCCTAATAGAGCCAACAAAATATTTCAGCAATGGAGAAATATTTAGAGACAGAGGGCAGGATTTGGTTCACTCTAAAGTAGATACAGATGGCTTTAATAATTGCCTAAATATCTGATCCCTTCAATCAGATGTCTTCAGTGATCATCTGGCATGAACAGAGCCTGCACTGAGATATGATAAACTATTTTAATCAGTATTAACAGATGACATTAGTGCATAATTTGCATACACACAAATCCTTCCCAAATGAATAAACAATACAAAAATACATCTGAAAAGAATTGAGCAGGACACAGCTAACCACAGATGATAGATCTGTCATATCACAAATATCACATATTTACTGTGCTAAAAAGATGCTCAGTTACGTGCATGAGGCAAGGTAGAGAACCTACAGAGAAAGACAGATGGCACAGGAGAATGAAAGCTATTAATTCTGTGAGGTGACATTTCAAAGTAATATTGCAATCTAGGATCCCTTTATGCAAGGTAGACTCTGGATTAATATTAGAATTTATCAGATGGATGAATTGATGAATTGAATGAAAGTTTTCTTACTACCTATGACCCTTGTCTGATAGACACTTTTTTTTCTTCCTGTGAAAGGGAGAAAAAAACCTGTATCAGTCTTCTTGTGACCTAGACAGGCTGGAGAGTTGGGCAGAGAGGAACCTCATGAGGTTCAATAAGGACAAGTGTAGGGTCCTGCACCAGGGGAGGAATAACCCCAGACACCAGTACCGATTAGGGGTCGACCTGCTGCAAAGCATCTCCACAGAGAGGGACCTGGGAGTCCTGGTTGACACCAAGTTAACCATGAGTCAGCAGTGTGACCTCGTGGCCAAGAAGGCCAATGGGATCCTGGCCTGCATCAGGAGGAGCGTTGCCAGCAGGTCGAGGGAGGTGATTC
>JAUBOD010000132.1:558824-574493 GCA_032353885.1 Nothura maculosa
TCTTTACTGTGAGGGTGACAGAGCAGTGGAACAGGCTGCCCAGGGAGGTTGTGGAGTCTCCTTCTCTGGAGGTCTTCTAAACCCGCTTGGATGCCACCGTGTGCCACCTGCGCTAGGTGTGCCTGCTGGAGCGGGAAGGTTGGACTAGATGACCTCTAGAGATCCCTTCCAACCTTGTAGATTCTGTGATTCTGTGATTCTGTGAAAGTGAAAAATACTTTTAATACACTTTCAGGCTTGGCTGACCTAGTACTATCTAGCTTCATTCAAAATTTTATTTACCAAAAGGTTAGAAACCATTCTGTAGACACGAATTAGTAAAGAACAAATAAAACCCAAATAAATCTCTCTCTTTTTTTTTCCCTTAATTTGGACAATTGTGGGAAAGCATTCAGTCTTTTTGTTGTTGTCCCATATTTGAGTCTCATATTTCACGCTATAACATCATTTAAATTAAACCATTTAACAGCCATTTCTCTGCCAGCTGTCATTGCAGTATTGAATATTAAATTACATTTCCACATTAGTAGTTCATTAAATGCTGCCTGGGAGTAAGAGGATTTTTATTCATTTTTTTTTACTTCTGCACACAGGCTTCTGAATAAATATATTTTGACTTTGGAACTGAAATTAACAGTTCTAACTACTGCAGTTATTTTAAAAAGCTTGTATTATGGCTGCTCAACCTTCCTTAAGAAGGCAGCATTTGTTCTTTCTAGTATTTAGATTTGCAGTGATGGAAGTTTGTTGTCTAAAACAAATTTTCTAAAATCTCAGACTCATTAATAGCTGAATTTATTTTATTGCTTATATATCTACTGAAATAGAAGATTTCAGTTATCTGTCTCAGAAATGGCCTTTTTTTGCTTCGGTAGTCCCTTGGAATATGCGGGAAATTCAAAACAGTCTTGTCCAGGCAGAAGCACTCTCCATGCTGAGGAAATCAACAAACAGAAGAAATCTGAGTCTAGACTTAATAACTATCCTTGAACAGTTCTTTCCTTAGCCGTTATCATTTTACTTTCTATGGCCTGTCCTTCATATTCCAGGAGGATTCAGTCAACTCCTTTCAATTCTGTCGTAAGGGTAGGAAGGAGAAGAACAGTCAGTTTTATAACCTCTTTGTCTATGTTATTCATGAGGCCTGAGGACACTCAGCAGGTTCAAGACTGATCTGAAATAGCTAATAATTTATTAAGTAATATTTTTCAAGGTCAAGCTCACTTGAGACTTTTGGTTAAAATAATCTACTAGTAGATTTTGTGGCATTGTAGAAGCTCTAAGAATTTATTGAACACAAATTAAAAGACTAAAATAGAAATAGAAAACACCTCTTAGATCATCTAGTCAATGCCGTGGCCAAAAGGGGATTATTCCCTCAAGAACAATTTCTAGGATTTGGAATATATTCTCAGGATTTCCCCCTAGTATCCTCTTTTAAAAATAAACCCAGGATTGTAGCCATATATCTCAGACTGTAAACTAAAGCAAAATGTTTCCAAGCTATTCAGTTTGCTGATCCTCCTGGAAATTTTACTTCATTTCAACCTATGTTCCTGTGATAGCTGGAAGAGAGAAATACCCATTATTATATTTTGATGATGACAATGTTTCCTAATCCAAAAAAAGAAACTCTCTTTTAGCAGTATTTGTTAATGTTGTGAAATACTCAGCTGTCCAGGATTCTGTCACCTTTCTCTAACCTTTCTGATCTGGACTGAAAAAAATGTATGTGAAACAGAATTGTAAAAATGCTGGCTTTTCTTGCACTATAGTCTTTTTTTATGTACTGGAATCCTCTCCTATTTCAAGCATAAGAAGTACTGAAGAGAGATGCAGCGTCATCCAGATAGATATCTATTTGAAAAAAAAAGGAGTTAATATGTTTTATGAGCTAAATATCCTTTACATTTCTTCTAACTTAAAATGAAAATGTTCTATTTTCTTGCATTGTGGTTTTTAAAGATAAACACTTAGAGAAAATGTTTTGTTCAGTTCAATATAAAATGTTTTTATTCAATAACCACCCCTTCTGTTTTGAGAATACTTTTCTTTCTTCTTAGCTAACTCAGCTTTGCCTTTTTTCTTTTTCTTTTTCTTGCATATTTTTACATTTGAGGACTTGGCTACTTTTATCATTCTGTAAAGAATTTATCTAAACATTAAGGAATGCTTATCCTTCTTTGGGAATATGGGGTTTTCTCTCTGCTTTTTGCAAAGTGAATTGGTACAGTACTAGAGAAGACTACACTGAAGATCTTGCTAAAGTTGAGGCATACAGTATCCATTGGCTCTTGTCCTCAGAGCCTGTCTTTGCATTGTAGAAGGCAAACAGATTGATCAGATTTGATGAGACTTTTTCCATGTCCTTTGTCACTATACCTCCCATTGACCACATTTTTCCTAGCTTTCCCTTTGTTGTCAATGTACCTGAATCCTATGGAAACATGTCTTTAGCCTTTATATCCCTCTCTATTTTTAACTCCAAATGAGTTTTTACTTCCCTGATTCCATCCTTGCCCACTTAAACAATTTATCTGTATTTCTCCTCTGCTTTCAACTTTTCTGGACTTCCTTTTTAGTTGGGAGCTACCTATACTTCTGCCTTGCTAAAGCTTCTGCATGCTGTAACGTATACTTAGCTGATATCTATGTTCTCTTGCTTATGAGGAGACACATATAAAGTGTTCTGGCCCATCTTGATCCTATCATTGTGGGTTATGCAAATACAGCCGAGGGATGAAGGAACTATTTTTAAAATGTCAGTAGTGTGAACCTTTGGCACTTACACCCAAAGCAAAAGAGACTTCAGGGAACATACAAATTTTAGTCAAGTAGCAACTTTTTAAAATGTTGCCCTTACAAAATAGAATCCATAGAGCAAACAGTGCTCTCAGTATCTCTAATCTAGGCAAAAGTTTGAATCATGAAGTTTAGTATAGTCCAGACTGTGACTTCAGTTTCAGCTATTCTAAAAGTAGAATATTGCAAATGTTAGATTAGTGCTTGTACACACTGTTCCAGCATTTGCCGTTGTTGAGATAGTTGGTATTGATCTATGTATTGTAATTCACAATCTGTAAGTGGTTCCTCGTAAGATAAGTGCATGAAAAGGAGCCAGGACATAAAACATGTATATTTCAAATCATTCTTCCAGTCCAACAATATTCAGCTCAGACCTAGAAATAATAGAAATAGACAGAATCAGAAGACTCAGAATTTAGTTGTGTTGCCCATTCCTTTGACAAAAAAGCTTTTCCTACTTGATTCTCTAGAGTCTAGTCTAATTCCAGATATACAACAAGCTAAATAAAGAATCAATATAGAGAAGTCAGATGATTTTTTTTCTAAATATTATCTGATGCTACTTCATCTGGAACTCTTTAAAAACTATATTCCTGAGCAGATATAAAATGGAAAATATGTAAGTCTAATAAATTAAATACATGCAGAGAAAAAAAAAGAAGAATTGAACCAAACAGTCCTATGTCTTGGATTTATTTGCTTTAGATCTATCTGAAACTCATGATTTGGATGGAACTGAAGTTTCATTATACTAGGTAGTAGTTGATAGAACGAGATATTCTGTCGAATAAAGATAAGCAGCCAGTCAATTAAATACTTTGTTAAGCATTCTGTAAACAGACAGGCTCTTGCTCTCACAAGTCCTAAGTGGATAGCATTCAAAAGCAAATTCTGAAAGCATTTATATTTGTGAGTTATGTGGGAAATGTGTATTAGAGGCGTCTTAATTTGCCAGCTTCTTTAGGCAGCAAATCTGGTTTAATCTGTGCCTATCTTCATTTCTTTATCCAGGCTTATACTTGTCCCTGTATCAACTCCTCAGTTGTGCCACCAGAAATGTTTATTATATGGCAAACTAGATTTGGCAACTAATCACACATGCATCTGTCACCTGATTCTGAACGAAAAAGTCTTTTTAAAAAATGAAATGCTGTTTATGTCCTTGGCTCTTTAATCAGCTCCTCAACTTGCTTCATCTCACAGTCTCAGAAACAGCTGTACAACACAACTTGCCTGTGAACAAGAAGGAATAACTCTGGGCAAGGGCAAAGAGAGCTTTTTATTCCAGATGAGCTGCCAAGAGAAACATCCATGGGACTGCAGCTTAAACCACCTGATTTTGATTAAGGCTGGATAAAGCAGGGAAAATCTTATAATGTAAAAAGTTAAGACGGAGAAAGGGTTCAAGTGTCCCACTTGCCTAATAAAGCCTAATATGTAAGTGCCCAAGAGGGGAGAGCTATCATTAGGCTGAATACCACAGCCCTTTACTTTGTAGCTCTATTGAATCTAACACAGCTTTCAGCGTTAGACATACTGTTCTGCAGCATGGGGCTTGCTCAGGGCAATGAGAAGAGCCTTAGATAAAATGATATATAGACAGACAAACTATTTTAACTTTATACATTTTTTACCCTATGCCACCCACCTTGGAATGGCTCTAGCAGAACATTAAATGAGGCTCCATTCTATCTCTACACCATAGCTCAGTTTCTGAGCAGAGCTAATGGGAGCCAGATGTCAGTGATTATAGTTAGTGCTCTGCTCTGTATGAATTTAAACCTTGGGGTCCTAACAGTATTCATCCATCTTCTGTATTTAACATCCGTTCCTTAAACCATATGCTTAAATGCCTTCTCTAATTTACTCCTAGTGATTCATGGAAGAGAGATTCCAACCTATTTTTTAGTTTAATAAACTCTCCAATGATTTTAGACAAGAACAAATTTAAGTTGTGGACCGTATTGCCATTAAAAGTTGGCATTAAAAGCATTAAATTTGGCTGAACTCCTGGAGGATCTCCAAGTGAGGGGACACTTCTCAAGTTTTAGGACTACCCTTAAGTGCAAGCCTGAGATAACTAGGAAAAAGAGTTCCTTTCTCTTATCTTCTTGATGGACTGCCATGCAGTCAGACCCATTTGGTACAAACTGCATAGCTTCTGATAGATTGTGACACACTTTAATAGATATTGAAGAGTAAATAATCTTTCAAGTCCTACCGTTATAGAGCTAATTTTTTAGGTAGCGTTTACTTCATTTGTTTTGTTTTTCTCCCTTTTTCTTCTATTTTAGTAAGAAACATAACACAAAATGATATGCACAACTTTTTTTTTTTTTTTTTCCCTAGTGAGAGCAGAGCTTACTTTCAGGAATGTAGGCACAGGCTCCTCCTGCCAAATGCAACTATTGTGTCTGAGGTAGGCAGTCTGCCTCTTGGGCAAGGAGATGAAAAATAAAGTAAGATGATATAAAAACTCCCCCCTCCCCATTTAGTAGAACTGCAGCAAAAAAAATTCTGAGCTTTTCTTAAGCTGAAAGATTGCTTCTTATTCCAGACCTCACTGAAAAGGTTCCTAAAGCATTTGTACCATGTGGAATGAACTTAGAGTCTGAGATGATCAGTGTAGTGTAGAAGTCCATAAGAAAATACAACACAATTGAGTTACTTCTTGTCTCAAAAGTGAGGCTTCTGTAAGTGAGAGCCTGCCCTTGCTCTTTGGGCTAACATACATGATCCTGGTAATGTAATTCTGTATTCTGTATTCTGTAAATTATGCTCAAGGTGATGGCATTCAGTCTTTACAGATTAAATCAGTTTTAATATTTTTCTCTGCCTCAGCAATGGATATAGTCCTCAGGGAAAACTCTTGGTTTGTTCCTAACAACAGGAGATCACATAACTGAGAGGTATCCAGGAGAACAAGAGATGCAGCAAATATTTCTGATGCTTATGCAAAAGCAACCTTTCACACATGCACCTGTATTGCTTCTCCAAAAGTTATACTAAAAAGTGGTCAAAAGAAAAAAAAATTGTCCTTACAAACAGTAGATCAGTGCTTTTCTCTCTTCCACTGCTCTAGGCACAGGAAAAAAAAACCCTTTATTTATTTATTTGGTGGGAAAAGGCATAAAAAGGAAAAAAAGTTGGTGGGCGGCATGCGGAATCTTTCAGGTTTAAAAATGTAATTTCTTTGACCATTTCCATCTAAGTTGATTTATTTTTATTTGGGTTTGCTCTGCATATAGCATTGGTAATTCTTATAAACACAATGTAATCTTTTAATAAAAAAAAAAACACTGAATCACAGAGAATCACAGAATGGTTGAGGTTGGAAGTGATCTCTAGAAACGGTCTAGTCCAACCCCCCTGCTCCAGCAGAGAGAGACACCCAGAGCAGGAGGCACAGGGCAGCATCCAGGTGAGGCGCTCAGCTATGTTAGGCCACTTAGGCAGCATATATGAAAGATTTAAAATGATATATTCAAAGTATTTTGAGGTTTTTTTTTTTAATTCTTGGTTTTGGTTGATTGTTCTAGCTGAATTTGTTCTAGATTGGCAGCTGCTTTCTGGTTCCTCCAAAAGTCTTTTTGAATAAGCTGTCACTAGATCTGTAAACTGATTGTTTTTTGCAGCCTTATTTCAAAATAAATGATTTACATGTCATGGCTGTACCTGCATGTCATAGTTAGGTGTATTAGAGGAGCAATAAATACTGGAGTAACCACCCTTCTGCATGTTCAGTGAAGTAGAGCTAAGGCAATGATTATGCACTGATAGCGGAGTTAATTGCTCTTGGCCTTTCAAAATAACCACAAGAGGGTGTATTCTGTCTATTCAACATGTGGTCAACATCCTCTCCTAAGCTCCATAAACATCCTCTCCTAGCCTCCAAAATTTATCCATGTCTTTCATACAAGCAGTGTTTTGGTATACGTCAACATGTGTTTCTTACACTTTATACAGATATGTCTTCAAGCAAGTATGTGGCCTTTAGGTTGGGACAGATAAGAGAACCGAAACTTTTAGCCTTACTTTACCCTTTGCCTTTTCATTTCTCTTCCTCTACTGTTTGTTAGTTTAATGAAGAATATGATAAAGCTGGATTTCAGCTAAATCCAAAAACAGGAAAAGAGGAGCAGAAGACAGCATGTGCTGCACGGTTGTGCACACTGATAACATTAGGAAGTGAGCTGGATCCACAAATTTATGTGATATTTACATATATTTGTATATACATTTACCTTGAAAATTTCCTGTTCGCATTCAGTTCCTGCCCTAAGTACCATGAATGTACATGGAGCTCTTCCTCCATGGTCATTAACAGAGTTCTCTTATGGTCAGTATTATGAACCTACATCTTTATTTGTTCACCAGTCATGTGGGTGAAGGCCTCTTACCAGTTCACGCACTGGACTAATACCACTGGACTCTGGGACTAAGAAGGATCTGGGGTCACTGCATAAAGAAACACTGAGGCTGTGGCAGCAAATCCTTTCCTGATTCAAAATCTTGGATCTCCCAGTACACTCAAATTATTAATCGCTCTCAATATCCAACAGTACATCTGCCTGCAACCTGTATGCATTAAATTCTTGCTACGTTTGTTTGTTTTTTATGCCTGCATGTGGAAGAATCTATGATACTTAGTGCCAGTTGATATCTTAGAGAAAGTTCTCCTGGGAATACTGTCTCTTCTAATCAAAAGATAATAATTTAAGGTGTTCTATGAATGCTTTCTTTGTCCAGTATTGAAAAAGGAATGAGAGGCCACTGTCAAGAAGAGAAGCAATGGGCATAAATTGAAAAACAGGAAATTCCACTTGAATGTTTTGAGCCTTGGAGATATTTAAAATATGAGTGGACATGGTCCTGGGCAACCTGGCCTAGCTCATTCTGCATGAGCAGATAATCTCCCTTCATATCTCAGCTATTCTCTGATACTGTGAAAATGATCTTGCCACAAAAAAAAAAAAAAGCACAAAATCAAGGAATGGGAAAGCTAAAGGTTTTGGCAACAGATCTGGAGGAGTTATCTTCATGTTACCATTAGTTACAACCTATTTCTTCAAACAGTTACACATAGATTGTTAAAATATGACCTCCAGTATCAGATTTCTTGAGTAAGCAAGCTTTGTTTTTATATAGTTTTTTTAGACTCTTACAAAAATATTCATATTATCTTGATTATAAACACAGTACTTATGCAGAGTTCCTATGAAGAGCAAAGTAAAACTGTGATACCCATTTGAAGTACCAACAGTGAATACTTCATTAACAGATGCGATATATCTCTCAGTAAGCACCCTGTTCAAGTCTGCAAGCTCTCTGCATTTATAGCAAGCTAATAGAACAAAACAGTTCTCTCAACAAAAAGTTCTCTCAACATATTTCCTTTGAAATATTTGTAAGAAACTTATTTAAACTCTGTTTGCACTGATTTCTTTTTACTCTTTGTGATATTTAAGCTAGTATTTAAATCATAAGTAGTTAAATCATATGTAGATTTAAATCATCTATAGCAATAGCTAAAACCATATTGTTCTTATTCCTTGAAGAAGAGTGAAAGATAGGAAGGATCTGTCACTGAAGTTTATTAAATGGATTTTTTTCATCATGTCATTGATGAATAATACTCAGTGTTTTTATTGGGTATTAATACTCATTAGTATTCAGTCCACTAGATTTAAGTCTGGACAAAAGTTCGTTGAGGAGTATGTTTGGCATGAATATGAATAAATATATGTCCCATTGCACAAAATGGAAGTAGTGAATTGCCAGTAATCATTTTTAAAAATTTCCACCTACTGCTCTTTGAAGTACTCATTCAGCTTTATGACAGTGATAGTATTACATCTTTTTACTTAAAGACTTCTTTCTCTGTTGAGACATGTCTTTTCTTAAAATTGACTAGATCTACATGGGGCTGTGGGCTGAATACTTTGGTGTCAATAATATCCAAACCATTATGTTACTCAGACATGGCATTTAAAAGTCCTTTTAGCATGTTATTCTGTCTAGACAGCAAAAACATACTGCTATAGCACAAGATCATTTGATTACAGAAGTCTTCTCCTAAAAGCTCCAAAATATACAGTAGAACAAAACTCTGTACAAAGCTTTTTTTGTTTCTTCCTTCAACTTTCCACACCTAATAATTTTTCGGAGGCAAAAGCAGCCACGCTACAAATACAGCTAGGAGAGAAAAAGGGACAGAAAACATCACACCTCTTGCTACTAGGGATGTGGCCACCCTTATGATATACTAAAAAAATGTAGAAAAAGCATCATGTTAAGGCACTAAAAAGGGCACTAAAAAAGGAAGAAAATGTCTAAATGTTAATATTTGGATTTAAAAAAGTATAATTTATATCAAGCATAGATTGGTAATTTTTGCACAGAAATTTTAAAACTTTATACCTTGTCTTCTGCTTTTGTGGTATATTTTTATGTGGAAAATTGCCTGTCACAAATGAATCAGAGTTTTTTTTTAAATGATTTAGTTCAATCACGTTGGCTTTCAATATTTACAATATTAAAATGACCTTGATTTGGCATGGTTCAATTTGCTTAGGAAACCAATTAAATAAATGCAGATAACATTAAGGAAGTTTAGTGTTGTATGAGAATGATTATTCAAAGGCTTAATGTAGTTTGAGGTATCTTTAAATACTCTAGCTCTAGCTAATTTAGACTAACTCTTCTGAATTTTAGAATAAGTCCAGAAAAGCAGCTTTATCATGGACATTCTTGTTCTTTTATCTAATGTATAAGTAGGAAAGAGCTCAAGCAGTTTTATAGCCCAAAATGAAACTCTAGGACAGTATATTGCTACAGGCCAGCTAATTATTCTACCTCCATCTCTTATAGAGATAATTCTTAAAAATATAAAAGAAACTGAGGCTGTATTCAATCATTATCCTAAAGCTGGATATTGGAAGGTTACAACTTTCTAAATTTAATCACCACCTCATTCAGGCAGAGGCAAATCTCTGTCTTTTTCACTAGAGTATTTCACATAAAAATAATCCAGTGCAGAAGCTTTTGAATCACCTAATTTTTCAAATTGCTAAAATGAGACGTGAAAGGAAGCATAATTTATCTATTATGCTTCCTTTCACGTCTCATTTTAGTGAATGTGGTCTGGCACTGTAAGATGTGACACAACCAGGAATGAGTATCTTATTCTTTTACAGTAAAGTTAATAGTATTTCTACCTAGTATGAGTAAGAAACTGTATAAATTGAAAGGACTAGTAGTAGTTTATAGTTTATTTATAAACAATAATATAAATAAAAATATATACATATAAATTTATATAAAAATAGAAATAGAAATAAAATAGTTTATTTCTTCAGCCTTTACATAGTTATAGGCACAGTAAATGGCATATAGTACTGAAATAATACATTTCAGCAGGAATCCTTTTATCCATTCATTCATGCCAGTTAGTCTTACCAAACTGAAACACTCAGTGTCCCAAATTGGGAGCTTCCCTGACCGTTCTCCTTGCAGTTCTAACTTGCACAGGGCATTCTCCTCTGCTCTCATCTCAGTTTCCTGCCATCATATCTGTGGACTTTACACTCCACGTTTATATTTAGTGCACACTAAGTTTTAATAACCAGTCACATCTTAAGGCACAAGTCAGTTAGATGAGAATATTTAGCCCCAATCATTATGTAGCTATGCAATTTCTATGCCTTTCCCACAAATCTTGTGCTTTTGCTTTTCTACAATATATTTTTGCTATTTTTTCAAATGTGGCATCGCCATATTCTTCCCTATTAAAAAATGTAAGCTGTATTCACACAAAAAAATGTAAGCCATACCCAATGACTTCAATATTTATGCTTCCAGGAACACTCTGGCCTGATTCCCCCCACTCCAGTATTATGCAGATGCAGAACTCAGGAATATAAGGTTTTGTTGTAGTCCTGAAAGATGGCGGGTTTTCAGACATGCCTGTCTTTGTGATATCTCCTATTGGGTAACACTGCTTACTGTAGATCTTGTTGCAAGGCGTTTAACTATCCTGCTACGCCGAATGAAATAAGTAGAAACCTAGCTAAATTTTATGAATGGTTTCCTAAAATTAGCTATAGTTTTTGACACTAAGGATTTTAATTAACTTTAAGTATTTAATGCTGACAAATTATTACTAAAAAGAAAGGTTATTATGTGGTTCTTCTTTAGATAATGTGTTTTATGTACAGGCTATTTAAAACAACATATTGAGTTATTTGATCCAATATGGCTGATTCTCAGATTCTACACTTTCTTCTCAAATATTCAGGATTCATCCATCAGTCAATACTGACAGAATGTCAGTTAAATATGTAGGAAATCAGTATGCAAAAAGCTGCATCATTAAGTTGTCATGTAATATGTATAATATGGTTTGTTGATTGTGTAGGAGATAGCCTCCCTTACTGGGATACATTTATTTTAAAAATATGTGAAGAAACGAACTGCCTAGAAAATCTCAGAAAAAAATACATTACCACTTTATGCTTGAAATTTTAATACTAAAATCTGTAAGGGATTCAGATGGATAATTTCCATTGAGTTCAAAAGCAATTATGCAGTCCAAGTCCCATGCATCATCTTGAATTATTTTTAGAGCCAGATGTTCAGGTATTATGAAAGAACCATGCAAATCTTTGAAAACTAACTCTTGTAAGTGTTATTCCAGAGCTTTTAGTCTTTTGTATTGATCTATGAATTTCTGAAGTATCTGTTTGACTTCTGATTCCTAAATTACAACAGCTACTGGGGATTCCAAATTCCAATTCTGTCATGTGCAGAATTTGATGCTTAGAATTGTGTGTTTTCAGCTCTTAAATATGAGCCTGAAATGAGACAGGCCCCCAGAATAGGTATATTGCATTGAAGCTGTTAGCTTCTGTGAAACCACGACTCGGGGAACAGCAAAAGTGGCTGCTCTGCAAGGGCAGAGGGCAGGAACAGAATAGACAGGGAAGAGACTCCCCATACAAGGGTCCTGGCTTCTAGTGCTTGAGTCCAGCAACTGTATGGTTCTTTCTTTATGGAAGCCAGCTACTTATCAGGGTTTTTGCAAACAGAATCTCTGTGCCTGAGTTATGAGTAATGTTTCCAAAATAGCAAGAAGAGGTGGAAATTTGACATAATTTGAAGAGCAGAAAAGAAATGAATGTGATAGATCTATACAGAACACAGATAATCCCTTTTTGTCTTTGAAAGATGGATTTGAAGACTTTGCAGACTTTAAGGTGATTTGATTTGCTTGAATTAAGACAAATGTGAAGCCCTGATCTCCTGGTTTTGGGGTTTTTTTTTGCATGCTTTTCTCTTTTGTCTTTAAATTTATATTCCTCCTCCTGGCTTTCTCCCCTTACTGGCTACATTTTAGCTCTGCAATGTGCCAAAAGTTTGAAAATCACCGTAAGAAATGTAGCAGTAACTTACAGCAATCACTAACCTTTTTAAATGCAGCTGTTAAAAATGTTTTAGGATTCCTTATGTGGTTAATTGAGAGGAAGTTCAGAAACAGATAAATCTACTAATTTAAGTAAAATTAGCTGTCCTCCCTAGTGTGACTCTGGCTTCATGCAATTTCTCATTGTGTAATTTGATGGTTAGAAATTGCAGCTGTGTAAGATGAAAGTGGAAAACAGATCTTTGAAAGTCACTCAGAAATACCTAGAAAAAGGAAGTAGAGAGCCATTGCTCCTAAAATAACTACTCTTTGGAAGAATCTGACGTCAGCTTTTCTCTTGTCACATTTTTCTATCACACAAATATCATTTTAAATCATAAATGTCATTTTCTGCCTAGAAATAAATCAGTAACATTTGGACTTCCTGCCAATTAGCTGGATGAAAATCTTAAGAACCAAATTGCTCCTTGAGTGAAGACAAAGACTATGTGTCATCCTAAATTAGGAAGTAGCAGTCAAAAATAATTCTATGTAAATATTACACTCCCTCCTGTAGTGTATACCTATAGTTGTGATTGCCTTTGCTAATCAAGGGCATAGCATGTATTCACAAATATAACCAACCTTGAAAGACTTGCAGATTTGTTACAGGTGCATCTTTATGCCCATCTGAATGTTCCAGAGTGTCATTTTCTAAAACTTTGTGAAGGATAGCTTATAAAAAGATGATGAGGTCTTCTGAGAAGTCACAAACCCTCCTCCAAAGAGCTCATTCTATATCAAGACAAATATAGAACTAGGTGAGTAGAAATGGGCAGCCTGAGAACTCTGAGAAACTGACACAAGGATTTTTTATTCTCCCCTACAGCATTTATTATTCTAAAATAAGTCAGAATCTAAAACATTACTGATACCATGCTATACTATATATATTGAAACAAAAACAATTTGGGTTAGTGAAAAATGCAAGGAAATGATCATATTCATTGTTAGCAGCTGACTAATGCTGACTTTATCTTTTCTAGTAATCAGAAAAACACTTATGAAATGATCTTTGCTTTTTTTACACCTCTTTATATCTCTATGGTTTTACTTAGCTGTTTATGTTTATCCATGTGTCAAATTGTCTTTCATTATACAGTCTTTAAAATGGAATAAGAAAGACTGAAGTTAAATAATTGTTAAGAAATATTCAAAATATCAGTTATTTTTTCTAGACATGTTTCAGAGCAGCAGATGAATATCTTTTCTGAAGAAATAACAGGTCTTACTGACATAGAAAAAAATAAAAATCATATAGTTTCTTCCTGTTATCTTTGTTTTTAAAAATATATTTATTCTCTGTAAGACTGAAATACTTGTGTTTGCTTTTGAAGGGTTTTAGCTGACCCCCTTTTTGCTGTTGGGAGAATGTCTTTCTCTCATGGGTCATTTCCTAATGCAAGAAACAGGTGGGAGGGAATTAGCTGAATAGAATAATTGCAGTTGGTTTCACTTCTACCATGGTGAAGAATTATTGCAGATTATACTGGATCAGCCAAACCTGAGTTCAAGACCTCATCCAGAGTGTTGAAACTCCTTGGCAAAGCTAACTAACATCTGCAAAAACTTAGGCTGATGTTATTTATGTATAGTTACAATGCACTAAACACACTGCAAAATGTGTGCTCAAACTTACCTTTTTTGGTATCTTTCAGCTGAATGTAGCACATCTGTAAAAAGAACAAGTCTGTGGATCTTTGTGAAAGTTTCCTAGGCTATATACTTACACATATATTTTTACATATGCTTCTGTGTGTGTGAGTATAGAGTGCTTCATTCTCTTTCCAAATTACCATCTTGGATCTCAATACTGATCTTACTGCATTGAGTAGGAATTACACCAGTGAACAACAATAAGATAGCAAAATGATAACTACAACAAACACCATGAGCTCTTCCAAAACTATATATTTTTAAAACTGTATTTAAGTTTGTTTTAAAAAAGTGTAGAATCAACTCATCTACTGTTAATTTAGATTGCCATTATAGTTTTATATTAAAGACATATAAAAGTAGTTTTTTACATGGATAAAAACAAAAGAAAGAAAATAAATCTCACCACAGAAATCTTTGATTATAAAATTATATTACATGGATGTTAAAAGTAATTTTTCTTTAACTCCCAAAGAACTATTAAATTGAACCAACTCTTCTCTTTCTGTGGTTCTTTGAGTCTTCTTCAAGTTCTATACAAGATACCAAGCCCAAGGCCATAGACATATAAACATGATAGTCACTAGTAATGCCCTGAAGAGTGCAGTGCTTCACTCTACAGACACATGTCCTTGCCCTAAGGAGTATAAAAATCATTCAGTTATATTAGTGCTAAGAGCTCTAATTTGTAAAACATTTAGACATGCAGAGAGGTATATCTTCAAAATATAGGTCCTTAGGAAATCAGGCTTCACCCACGTCAGTGCTCCTGAAGATACTAGATTTTCTGCAAATACAATTACAGTTCGGATTGAGCAATAAAAATCCTCAGGATAAATATATATATATTTTAGAAACACATACAGATCATTATCACATAACGCTACTAGGAGTGAGTTCTGAGAACCTCACTGTGTGCTCCAAGGGACCAAATCTTTCATTTAGGTGAAGTCAGCCATAGGAAACAAGGAAACCAGTAAGTAAGTCTCTGCTTGTCCTTGGAGGACAAATATGCTGAGGTCTGGGAAATTTCCAAACACCTCCACCTCTCCACATATAGTATTGGGAATGTAAGGATAATCTACAGTAGCAGATCCTAAACATACACAGGAATCTCTGAAATACAAGCCAGCCTGGCAGCATCCTGTACCCTTCTTATCCTTCATCTACATACCTCTAAAGTCCACAAGTATTTGCCTGATGTGAACTGGGAGTTGTGAATTGGGAGTAAGTGAAAAGATTGGGGTGTGTACAACTTGGCACTTTTTGAACCTCAGCAGTGGAAGTAGTTAGGGAAAACAGCCATTAAATGTAGACATGAAAGCACTGATGTCTGAGGCATCTGGCTCTATGTGGCAGTGGACTAGCAGCTAAGAGTAGCAAACAAAAGAGGCAAAGATCAATTTGGTCAGCTACAATTTTACTGCACAGAAGAGTTCAGCATGAAAAAAAGCATAAACCCATCCTACATTCAAAGAAGTTAATTAGCAAATAGAGAAATCTTGCTCTGCTGTACCTCCCAAGGGGCAACCATGTAATGACTCGAAACGTCCATTATGCAGGTCCACAGGAAGATGGAAAAAACACATAGGTTCTTCTTATATGGACTAAATGAAATCCTATCACAAAACTTATTATCTTGGCCCTCCTCTACAGTAAGAACAATAATACATAGATAGATAGATAGATAGATAGATAGATAGATAGATAGATAGATAGATAGATAGATAGATTGAAGTTTGCTTGTT
>JAUBOD010000132.1:583791-595200 GCA_032353885.1 Nothura maculosa
ACCGAAAAAAGCTTGGCCCCCTCTTCCTTACAATCTCCCTTCATGTATTTATACATGTTAATAAGATCACCTCTCAGTCGTCTCTTCCCCAAGCTGAACAGTACCAATTCACTCAGTCTCTGTTAAAAGGAACCCAGCAACATCAGAATCAGTATAAAAGATTGTTATTGACAAGCACACTTCTAGCAACAAGAGTTCAAGCAAGTGACTGATTAGAAGGAATATTTATGGGATAACATCCTTCATGGGGAAATTGAGCAATTAACCATAAATATCAACGTCAATACAAATACTTGTATTACAATACAGATGATTTATGAATGCTTTATCGATCACAGTAGAAGGAAACAAAAAAAAAAAACCAAAATAAAAAAAAGCCCAAAAAATGTTTTCACGCAATGTTGATTATTCATCAGCTTACCTCACATCATGTATAGAGACGTGACATATTTACAAAAGACTAACAAATTGCAACAGGAAAAATATATACAAAGCTGTTAAAGATGTTTAAAGAAAATACTGCATTCTGAAAGTTTTTAAGTAGGATGATTATAGCAAATTGAAATACCAAATTTAAGCCTAATGACAATAGATATTGATTTCCTTTTACGTAGCCCTCAAGAGTAATCAAACACCGTTTTGAAATCCACTGTCATTCAGTCACAAATATGGTTTGATGCAGAAACTAATGGATCAAAAATGTGCAGACTTGCTTATGAAAACACGTAATAATAACATGATAATCATAACTGAAAATACTAATTTTAAAAATGTCTTACTTTGAGTGGAATGGTATTAATTCTAGAAATTTGTCATGACCCAAGATTATGCATAGATTAATAAATACAAATTGAATGTGTTTTTATTAGCGAATAAAAGAGTAACTTGCTTTGTGAAATTAGTCTATATTAAGAAAACTCTAAATTTTACCTTTTGTATTTGCCAAATACCCTTGCCTTTTCATTTCTGCTTTCTGGGCAATCAGTTAAATTGTTCAGAGCACACAATACTTTACGTACTGCTGATTAAAACATCCTTTGATTTCATCCGTACACACATAAAATGACACTGAAAGTTTGCATGCCTAAAATTCTGTATGGGTGCATACACTTAATTAGAGCAACATTTTTAATTGAAAAATGTAATAAAATGTTTTTTTTCCTCCACAAGCTGGGGAAATATCCTTACTCTATATGGCCAGAGATAAAATTCTAAGCATAGAATGATTTACTTGTGACTATTTCAGAAAAAAAATATGTGTTTTCAATGGAAGGAAGATGAGTGCAAATACATTACAAAGCATATCTGTCTTCAACATTAACATGACTGATTAAAATACCAAGCTTTATTTCAATTACACAATCAAACTTACTACTTAAGTAGTGTCTGGCAGCATGTGTTTAATCAATTCTTCCAAATATTTTACTCTCTTTTGCAAAACTAAAACACTAACACTGCACATCTGAACTGTCTTTTCACCTAATGTGTAAATAAATAGAGTTGTAAAATAATTCTTTAAAATAAGGCTTGTAGATTAAATGCACTTATTAAATGGATTAAATTATTAAATGAATTTAGTTGACTTATGCACCTTTTCCTCAGAGGTGCTGGGTTTGTTGCATGCTATAAACTGTGAATGAGAGATACTTTATGATAGGAAATTGAAGTCCCCTCTCATTTTGTTAATCCTGCAAAACCAACTGGTTTCGGAAATAGATTAATCTTTTTCTTTTGAAAAACTATAGAAAAAAATAGATTGAAGTGACCACCAAGAACATAGTAATATAATGCTAGTAATATAAACTCAAATGTCTAGGAAAGTGTTTTATGGCTCTTCATCAGCTGAGCAGAGACTCAGGTAGTATAAAGTCTTCAGAGAATTTAGAGGCATCCTGATTAAGACTAGGCCTAGAAAAAAAGGTAATTTCTGCGCTTTTTCTGCTTAACAGATATACATCTTAAAGGGCAAAGCTGGGAGGAGAATGCAATGGAACTCACAAGTTATTCATGGTCTAGATAAAATAAATTAGGAGGGACTGTTTACTACCATAGAGCACAAACATTGTCAAGATACGTCATTCAGCAGGTTTCAAGCAAAGGAAATGCTTTTCCACACAAGATGCTATGACAATGTGGGACTTCCAAAAAAAATTATGAAAGAAATATTTATCATGGGTATTGAATGTAAGTGCTACTTCTTTCTTAGGAGAGCCCTAAATTGCTGATTTCTGGATTTTTGTAGGGTGAATCAGGACACATATCTGCTTATCTTGTTGCTTGCAGCTTTTCCAGCAGTAACTTCTCTAAGAGATAAGACACTGGACCACATGGACCTTCAGCCCATCCAGTGTACCTCTTTCCCTAGATGAATGTCCTGATGGCCTGATGGTCTCTGGTTTGATAACGAAAGCATCAGACTATCAGGTGAATATCCTTGGCTACATGCCCTGAGTGATACTTTGGTGCTACTCCTCATGTTCCAGTCTCCACCCATGAGGAAATAAAAAGTATAACCAAAAGGACTCTACCCTATGATCAAGTTATTGCTGATTTGTTGTTGGAGCAATCCAAGCCCTAACAACAACCTGAATCAGATGTGAGATTCAGATAAAAATTAGGTGGTAATAAAAGAGAATTAACTTAAATCACATTATTTTGTTTTGGAAATAGGCTAAGGATTCAGGGATGGACAGCTACCATGGTGAATGAAATCATGTCAACCACAAACACCATTTTCATTTTTGGATCCAGTCTTAGGACACTTAATTTCTGTTCCATAACCATGAAAAATCTGTAGATAAGAGGATTCAAGTGAAGAAAAAATGGCAAAAGTAGAACAAAGGAATATACTAACAGCTGCTACTATTACAACTGTGGAATAGGAAAAGTAGAAATAGCATGAGACAATTTAATGCTAATGTTAGAGGTAACAGATTTTTAGCACAACTTGTCATAGAAACATATCTCGGAATGAAATGCTATTATGTGAGAGAATTCAAAACTAAATAGAATATGAAACAAATATTGAACATAATGCTTACATTTCAGGACACTTCTGTAATAGACAGAATATTACAGAAAGACTGTAGAATGAAAAAGAATTCTATAATGGACAGGAAAGATATCCCTCAGAGATGTAATGCAGGAAAGATATCCCTCAGAGATGTAATGAGACTAAGTACAGAGGATGAAAATAAGATTCACAAAGACACCACAGTTTTGCCAGAAGAAAAAATGCAGACAGCAGGAAAAACTTCATGAAACACCAAGACTAGTTTTGGAAATAACAGATGACAATAACATCTAGAAAAGAAATGAAAGTCTGGAGCTGACACAAGAGAGACATCTTTTAGGAACTCTGTCCTCAGCTGAAAGGCTGAACAAATCATATCATTTGACATCATGAGACCCAGAGAGGAAGCTAAATGATTGGAGCTAGAACTGCTGATGGTCCAGTGAGGGATTATAGTCTCTCTGAGCCTTGAGTCTTATGAAGATCTATTAGAATGGATATGAAGCTCATGAATTACCTAGGCAGCCCATGGTGTGCAGGAAACTTCAGTCACTCAATCTTAAGGATAAACTTTGCAGAAACCTAGAAATCTGCAAGCCAGATGACAGCACTGTCCCTATTTGCACAGCTATGGTACCCAAGAGGCTGCTATAGAAAACTGTTACTGGTGGGATCACAGAAGTCAGCTTTCTGGCAGAGAAGACATCTGCAGTACAGATAGCATGTACTATTTGAAACTGTTCTGATTTTAACTGTATTATTGACTTACTGCTTTGAAAGAGTTTAGTATAAAGGGTATACACTATATTTTGGCAAAGCCTGGTTAAAGATAGGAAAGAAATATGATAGACTAGTAGGTGTTATCGGGTTCTTCATGGGCATCTGCAGCTATACTACAAGTTAATGGGACCAGCAATTTATTATGAAGAGTGATTTGTCTTTGAGTTTACTACACAAGAAATATTCAAGATGACAGAATAGTTCAAATGACTTTTCTAGAAATAATTTGCTAGCTTAATGTGGTCCCCGTAAATCATTTTTGATCTGTCATCAATTTTGAGATTCCTATTGGAATTTAATTGTATCCTTTGCCATCATTTCATAGCACACATACAAGCAGAAGCATTCACCATTTGGGGCTACCTTGCTCAGGTGGTCACTATGTGTCTTCTCCAAGAACTTAACAGACAAGCACTGGACAAAATTAAATTTTCCTCAGGTTAACATGTAGCTTGTAAAGTGTTATTAGTTCTGTCTTGTACATGTTTATTTTATCACAGCTGTACCTTCATAAAAAGGCATAGACTTGATTGAGGAGCTTCTGGGTAACACCAGCTGAAGTTCAGACTGAATGACTTACAGTGGAACGTTCTGCTTTACAGTCTACAGAATTAGACACTTTTGTGTGAACATCAAAGGTCTTTGAATTTAAATGCTAATTTTTAGTATGTTCTGTTCTGTTATGTGTATCCTCAGGCGTGACTAAATTGAGCAAAGAGAACACTTTAAGGAAAATCTTTGGTCAGAGTGGGTTTTGCATGACTGACAACTGAGCTAAAGCTGGAAAATGATTTCAAAATCTGGTCCTTCTGAAGGAGTGCTTTGATTTCTAATTTCTATAGCCTAAATAACTTAAGGATATATTTAATTCTGAACATATTTTAAAAATTATCTGAATTATTTGAATTTCTTCTACTTGCAGAATAAACAAGCATAACTCTACATCTGCATGCAATGCCTAAAGGGTTTATCATAGCGTGAGTTTTTAAAAGGAATTCCATCCTGAGAACATTATATAGAAAAAATGCTTAGGTCAGGCCAGAAATATTCATTTGAGAAGCAGAGCAGAATGTTACTGAACATTTGCTGTCACTGTTCCCTAAATGCTTCCTCACTTGCTTGGGTGTGTGCATCCTTTTGCAGACATCCCAGAGGCCCATATACAATTCTCTGAGGTTCCACCAGATTCCACACTAGACAAGAATCATCCAGCCATTTTGACACACCTAGTAATTTTTGTTTAATATCCCTCTGGACAGTATGTCTCATTACCTCTATTGCCTCCTAAATAACAACTTCTTTTTTTCTGCCTCTCACTAGACCTTTTGTTTTTTTCACTCAATGCTATTTGCATAGTGAGAAATACCAGAAAGAGCTACACCTTCCTCCTTCACTGACTGTTGCAACTGTCTCTCATCTTTACTTTTCCCTTTTTAATGTTGTACTAAACGCTACCAGTATCATTCCTAAATAATTATCTACACAGGTACATACTCAGATCTATATAATACTTGAATTGCCATATTGGATCATCTGAAAATATCTCAGAAAATTAACGTCCTGTAAAGGATAGGACATACACATCATAAAATTAGGTAATAGTAGTCAATGAGAAGTTTGAATCAAGTGGAAAAAAACCTACAGCTGATGATGGAACTTTTGTTGTCCATCCAAATTCCACCTTGATTTATTATAAAAAAAGGCCCTTGATTAATACCAAAAGTGGTCCAAAATGAGGAAGATTCTTCTCTATTTAAGATTGTCCCATTCAAATTTTGAATAGGAATAACATAGTAAGTATGCATCTTTTCTTTTGCTCTTTGATTCAACCTCAAAACTGAGATTTTCATACAAAGACTGTTTTGTAGTTTGTGTATTGATACTTCCTCTACTTAAGCGATAATTTAATTGTATTCTTACTTGAGATTGCTCTTTCACCCCCCTCCTACTTCCAAAAACGATTCAACTTTTCAGATTCTCTAGTCACTCTTTTGAGACCTAGACAAATTTCTACACATTTCCAGACAAATGTTTTCGCAGATAGTTATCACAATGTGATAAAAACATGGAATCCTCCAAATCAGTTATCACAATAAGTGATAAAAACATGGAATCCTCCAAATCATGGAGTTATACGAACAACTAACATATATTTTCATTTAAAAAGTTCTTACAAGTTCCAGATTTTATTTTTTTATGATGCATTATAGCAAGCATTCTGTCTGATGGAGAAGAAAAAGCAAGATCAAATTAGATGGTTCTTTGGTCAGTGTGATGCTTTTGCGGATCATGTTTTTAGATATTTAATTGTCTTTGAGTACTGTGCAAGGCTGAGGTCCAGCAAAAAGCTTTAGGGACCTCAAATTAACCAGAGAGCAAGCACCAGCTTCTGTGAGCCATGCAGAAACAGCACACATATCCTTAAAGCCGTACCTTGTCATAGAAAACAGTGGTTACTGGAAAATGACACCCTCAGAAAATGTTCCTGGTCAGTTCAGCTAACTTTCTTCTGGACTTGAAGCAGCTGTGTGACTTTGGGTGCCCAAGGCCAGAAAAATCCTATGTGCTTGCCAATTAGGCAGGGTCTTTTGGACTGGTCTCCTCAGTTCATGTGCCCAGATTCTGTCTAAACTGCACTTCAGGAATTTCATTCTGTTTTTGTCTATGTTACTTTCATTACAAGATGACGAGTCAGGAGACCTTTTTGGTTCTAGTCCTGCATGACCGCTCACACACTATGTTGTGACAGAACAAAGAAAATTTATTCAGCTTTACTGTTCACGGATAGCACATCCATTATTAAGTGGTCTTAATTTTATTAAATAACTTTACTGAAATATTTGTTTCTTCTTCTTCTTCTTCTCTCATATTGAAATTACTTTTCTTTGGTGCTACAAATTTTTCTTCTGTAAAGCTTATCTGATCCAGGAAGTGATTTATCCACCGTGTCAACTGTCACAGATTGAAGACTGATACAGTCACAAAAGGAAAGAGGTTTGACTTTTTTCTCTTCTCATTTAGAATATATTTTCTTCATTTTCTAAAGCAGAAATTACATCACAAAGCAATGTGCACCTGCAAAGGAGGATAAGAAATGGAAGGAAGTGAGTGTATGGGATTTTCCCACCAATTATCTACTTTCAAAAGACTTTTCAAAAGTTGTGCCATTTTCAAGTTATATAATACATTTCTATATGAGGCTATTTACGACCAATACAAGATTTTTCTGAGGTAAGCAGAAAAATATTAATATACATACTTACACAGAGTATATCCTTGTAATTTAATTTGCTTTATTTGCTTTTAAAAATAATCTTCTTAAATTCCACCTCCTCTCCTCAACACCAGCATTATTTTTTTTCTCTAGTGTAAAGCACTCTATTTCTGCCAAATTTTTATGAGTCAGAGCTTGGAATATATGCCAGTAAGTTTGCTGTGTCTCTTGGACTGTGTCCATATATCAAAAAAATATTTTAATAGGGTAGTGTAGTTCATTTCATTTCACTTTTATTCTGGTCAAAAAAGAGAACAGTTGCTTTGTACTTAGATAGAAGTTTAGTTTTCCACAAGCCCAAGGTCTAACAGCTTTCACACTACAAATTATTAAATTAGGTTTTATATTTTACTGGCAAATGTTGGCTTTCTTTATGCAAACATAATTTTATTTGCTTTGAAGATTCTAAGTATTATACATAGCATATAAAATAAGTACACTGAAATGGAAATTGATTGTTTTGTATGTTTATTTTTTCTAAACAATGATTTTTTTCAGCTTAGTAAAAGAAATGGATGTTACATAACAATGTGTCCCTTAATTTAACATATATACAGTTGCTCTGCTTTCTTTCAGTGTGTCTTGAAATGTTTCTTTTGATAAACTCATCAGATCTTTCTTAAGAAAAGGATGAATTGTAGATTATTTATTTCAGAACACTGATTTATTTTCAGTCAGAAAATTTACTTAGCCAGGATCAATACAAAAATTCCTACAAATGTGGAAGAACTTCCTTCCTCTGAGGGTGCCAGAACACTGGAACAGGCTGTCCAGGGAGGTTGTGGAGTCTCTTTCTCTGGAGACCTTCCGAACCTGCCTGGATGCCACTCTGTGCCCTGTGCTATAGGTGTCCCTGCTGGAGCAGGGAGGTTGGACTAGATGATATCTAGAGGTCCCTTCCAACGTTAAACATTCTGTGATTCTGTGAAAAACCATATAACTCCACATAAAAATGATGTTATTGCTTTGAGGGACCTATCTTATCACTTATGATGTTGATTTTTCACTCTTGATAATGTTCTACTCTCATTGTGTGAGATTTATGTTTGATTTTTATTAATTTATATTGTAGCCCAGGGAAAGAATTTTTTAAAAGAGGCACCTGTTCCAATCTTTACAATCTTTCTAACCTTTCCAAAAAGGAAATCATTTTCCCTCTAAAAATGCTAATATTCCTATTGATTTCATTAATGAAGACTTGTGATGTTTATTGACCCAGAAGACAGATCACATACAATGTCATGGCCAAGTGGTTATTACACTGGAAATGGGAAAATGTACAGCAACAAAACCTACCTCATCAGGGAAGGCAATGTGTACTTGATTTGTTAGGTGAAGTTACTCACATTTGAGAATGCTGACTTCTATTTCACTTTTAATTATACCTTGACTATTAATATTAATTCAAGGAACTGATTGACAGATAAATATTGTGGAGATACTCATAACATATGTTATTCATCTTCCTGTCCATGACCCCCTGGTACTTTATCTGTGGCTGAGGAAAAGTGCTGATAATGACAATTTTACAGCATATGCAGACATGCTGTTTGTCAAAGGCCAGCTGCAGCAAATTCTTTCCCTTTCAAGTCTCCAGAAGGAAAAATATGAGAAGCGTCACTTTGCCCACCTCAAACAAGAACTGAGAACATTGAACAAGTGCTCACCATCTTTAAATAACACTGGTTCATTAAGAACAGTTAGTACCTTTTGTATTTGCTTATTGCTTAACTTTTACTTATTTAAGGTCTGATCTATGTATCCTCTTTGACTTATTTTTTCTATTTTTATCATTACAACTTTTTCAAATTCTTTTCAAATTCTTTAAGATCATACTTTATAGAATGCTGATGATTTTGGTAGCTTTTTTATAATAATTGAGATCCAAATCAGGAAAAAAATGCACCAGTTGAAATCTTACTACTGGTGAATAATGTGGAAAGATTAATTCTTTTTTTTTTTTGGACAGCTTTTGCAGATTAATAAATCCAGTAGGAATTTAGCTGTGGTTGTGTAAATGATTACTTTTATCTGTTGCAATACATTTGGTCCTCTTAAGTTCATTATTACTTTTTTTCTAGAACATATATTTCAGCTTCCAAGGTCATTTTGAATTCTGTCTTCCAGTGTGCATGAAGATGATCTGTAAATGTATTAACTTGTGAATACTACTGAAAGAGAAATGAAAGCAGATTTGTGGTTACTTCAACTGATTTGCTGAGTCTGTTTTGGAGAAGTTCCTCAAGCCCAGATGACATTTAACTTTTCTAAGTATTCCTTAACTTATTTTCTCAATGTTTTAGTATTCATTGTCAGTGGTGTTAAATGTCTTTGCTGTTTGACAGATGAGTTGAACAGTTGAACTGTTTCAGCATCGCCTGCCAGTAACTTTCCATTTCTGTTGAGCTGTGAACTCCTTTTGCTTTTAATTTTATTTTAAAATATATGTGTGTGTGTGTGTTTTCTTCTTAGTCTCTATATCCCTTGTTGTTTGTATCCAATTTCCCAATTTGGTCTTTCTGATCATGCTCAAGTTATTACTCTACACCATTTTTTTTGTAATTTTAACTAAGTCTTATTTATAGCATGTTTATTTTTGTATTTTATTACTAAAGAATTTGCTATTTAGTCACTTAGTTCCGCTATTTTGCTGAGTTTAGAGTTCAGCCCTTTTTTTTCAAAGGAAAAGTTTTTATATCTGAAGAAAGTGTACTTTGAAATTTCTCTGAAAATACTGCATTTTAATTTTGTCTTCTCTACCCTTCTTTCCAAAGAATCAAAAACTCTGTCATATTATGTTGGACCCAAAATGTTTTCTATTGCTGTATGCTAAACAAGTAGCTCCATATGAATTAGAATGTGATCTGCAAACATGCTCCCTACTCAATTTCTCTATTTTCCATATCACAGCTTGTGCCATAAGATGTCTATCTGGATGATCTTTTTGCGGCTGCGTTGCCTTGTGAACACATCTGAATAGAGGACATTCCTTATTACTGTCTGTTGTGTTACTCAGTGTCTGTAGAATAGATACCTACCTGTGGACAAATGGTTTGCACTAGCCATCTATCTTGCCATCAGTTTATCTCTTTCTATTTCACTCTTACCTAGAGAATAGGCCACCTGTATGAGGATGCCTTTCTTCATACCACGAAAAGTTTAACAGATCTTTCAAATTTGGTATGTTTCAGAGATTGTCCTGTTTTTCTTGCAGAGCTTATTCTGCAATCACAACTACAAATCACTTCCAAATCATGTATATCTTTGATCAATCAAAATTTACTGCAAACCTTTATGGATTCCTAGAGTGCTATGTAGGTACTGATACAAAGGTACTGATTTAACATGGAAAGGCTCCTTTTTTTTTTTTGGGTCTGGCACTATTGCATTATTTGTGCTTGTCAAGTATCTGATTCTGAGAAAACAGAAATATGTGAAACTGTAAAATGCTAAACAAACACATAAGTGCATATACTTCCCACATTCCTCCAGCACACAATGAGAGATTCTAATTAAATAATATTGAATTTCCTATTGTGCTTACCTCTATTACCAAAGATATCAATTTGCACTGTTTAAGCTATTCTTCATTATATGAAATGTTTGCAAATGTCCTTGTCTAATTCTGAAATGAAATCGTTTGATCACTACAAAATTGTTTTTTTCTTTTGAAACACTTCCCACAAAGCCACAGGCAGGCTCCCTGTGGGTAACATGTGTGAGAGACGCTGTTGATGCGTCTGCATGAAAAGGTCTGTAATAAATATTTTGGAATGATTATGAAAAAAGGACAATAATACATTTTCCTTATTACAGGCTATACTCAGGCTATTTCTCTCTTTTTTTTTTCTCTTACTTTTTGTATTACATTAGTACTATATGTCCTGTGGAATCTAGTGCTACAAGTCTGAAATGTCTTCAAGCATAAAGTTGATGAAAGTTCTAATTACAGAAAAAGAAACCCAATACACACAGTACTCTGATGCTCAGCACCAACTGAGGCAAACTTGCATATTTAGGTCTGAAAGAGTAAGTCTGGTTTCAGAATTTAACTTTATATTGGGAAAATTTTAGAGAAAAGGAAGAAATAACTCAGCCAGAAAATCATCAGACTTCTCTCATCTAAACTGAAAGCTATGACCATGCTCTTGGTATCTAGGAACAAGCAGCAAATTTAAGCTCTTAGTTTCAGTTCCATAGAGAAGCCTATCTGTAGTGTTGAGACAGGTATCTAACCATATTCACAAAATCACAGAATCTTCAAGTTGGAAGGGACCTCTAGAGATAATCTAGTCCAACTCCCCTGGCTCCAGCAGTGACACCCAGAGCACAGGACACAGGG
>JAUBOD010000132.1:635642-646191 GCA_032353885.1 Nothura maculosa
TAACATGAGTTAATTTTACCTTGTGGTTTTGTTTTGTTTTGTTTTGTTTTCAGGAAATTGTTTTGAAGTAAATTAATCTGTGATGGAAAGAAATATCATGTATTGAGTCCAGCCAGAATAAACTATTAAGTTATAATGCCACCATGATTGAGATTTATAACCTGAATACTGGCAAGTATATGGGGCAACTCTAAAGGTAAAACTGCATGCAAAATAATAAAAAATAAATTGTGTATGTCCTTGTGTATTCAATGCTCGGAAAGCCATATGTTTTGAAGTTGTTTCATCTCCACAGCTTTGTTGGCCTGTGCTGTCTGTGTAGTGTGTGATGAGACCTATTGCTCTGCCAGAAAAAAATTCCTATGTCTGAAGGTAGTGCTGGGAGAGAAACATACTGAGGAGAGGTCCAGCCCAGCTGCTCATATGGCAACTTCTTAAACAGTTCTATTGTTGATTTTCAGTCTTTGAGTATCGTGTTAAACATTATGTACATTAAAGGTAATTTAGATAATTAATTTCATTTTGAATCACTTAAAACCCTTCCAGTTACAATATTGGTGCAGCAACTTCTATGTGTAGCATTTTTATGTTGATTATGAGGAATACTGCATTCCTGTTCCCTCACTGCCTCATTGAGATAAGAGCTTGAATGAAATTAAACTCAAGAAAGTCTTTATAGAAAAAGAAAATAGTTGAAAGGACTCTAGTCCATTAAAGCAGCTTTATCCTGTGACAGAATCTGTCTGACGTAGCTCGTCAACTTTTTGGTCCAATAACACAACAAAGGACTTTTTTTTTACCCCTGTTATGAAATCTTTGATATCATGGGTTTGACTTCTGCTTTGGATAGTGTGATAAGCAGATGCTTTCTAAAAACCTTAAAGTTTCACACAGCTACTATGACAAAATAATCCTTCAAGACATGGAAAATGCCTTTTTGATACAATTTTTTAAAATTCCATAAGACCATGAATTACAGTCCACATAATAAAATTAGGAGAACATTATTCTACTAGGTAAAGTTTTCTGCAAAAAATGTAATTACATTGTTTGGCCACATAAAAAGTAGAAAGAGTATCCAATCCTGAAACTCATACTATCAGGCAGGGAGCCAAAAATGTGCCATCCTTGTTCTCTCTAAAAAGAGTTTTTCTTAGAATTATCTTCTCAAAATTTGAAACATTTTATTTACTTCTACACCTTAAAATGAATGCATGAAATAGAAAATGTCTATACTGGTTACTGAGTGGTGACTTACATTTACCAGTATTCCTTATATAAAAATCTTGCAAATGTTTATAAACATGCAGAACTCCTAACAAATAGATGGGTAGTTCTTTTGAGTTTGGACAAAATATGCACATACACAGAGATAAGATATGTGTATGTGGTTACAGATCAGATTCTTAAGAAGAAATTTCTCAAGAAATGTTAAGAAGTTAAGAAAACTTCTTAAATTCAAAAACAATTCAGACAATTATCATACTTTCATATTTCTTTTCATAATTTATATAATTTATCATTATCATAATTTAGTCCTAGAACAATGAATAGATGATAAGTCAATAAAATAAGTCAGAACAATTAAAATATCCTACATGTCAACAATCTTAAAAGTAGAGTACACTATGACCAGAATTGTGACAACAGCTTTTTATAAACACTGTTCTCTTTCTCCATTCTAACATTTTATTTGCAGTAAACAAGCTTTAAATCATGCAATTCCAGAGGGCAATTAAGTCATACTTGGTTTAGAAAGAATCAAATAAACCTACATTACAGTTAATACATCTTTTTCACCATTTGAATTATTAGCCTCAAATGCCTTTGTTGTACTGTACACTTCATGTCTATATCACACAGGCCTCTGATCCATACATAATAACACTTTCCAGTTTCAATGCAATATATAGTAATATTTTATACTTTTAGAATTTATTTCTTCTTCATTTCCAAAACAAACATCTACCAACCCACACCCTTCAATTGTGAGAGTAGAAAAATTCCTGAATGATTAAAACAATTTTCATGAGAATTTATTAACAGATGTGACAGAACAATGGCATGATGTATAACGATGTATATAAATGGCAAATCCTTCAATTGTGCATTTTGTCATTTTATGTAGACAATGAGATAACTTAAAGAGACAGTGTTTGCTTGATAATGCAAGAATGAAAATTCAAGAAGCAAAAATCAGCGAAATAGATGCAAGAGTTTAATAGGCTAATTGGATTTGTCTCAGAGGAAGAAATAATTTTCTGCTGATACTTCAGTCCTTTTGGTTGTCACTCACCAGTGTTTAATACTGGGTGAACTTTGATTTTCCTAATCCCATCCCTACCCGCTAAGACCGTATCTTTATATTCTACCTGAGTAGCCTGTCCCTGCTTCCATCTCTTGTACATTTCTTTTCAAGCCTTGTTTTTCAAGCCTAGTTTTTGTCAGGAACAATGTGTTCATAAATGCTAGTGTCCTGTCACCTTTCCTAGATTTCCTGCATGTTGAGGTAGACTGTTCTTGAGCTTGAAGGATGTGATCCATGAAAATGAAGCAGCTCTCGCGCTCCACACTTCTCTACATGACCCTGCCCCATGAGATTCTGACACATCTGTCCCCTAAGAGGCCAAAGTCTGAAGTAGAGGATTGCTAAAATGCTTTTTTCTTTGTTATTCTTTTTCTTTTTCTTTTTCTTTTTTTTTTTTTGCCTCTCCCTTCCATCAGGAAAGGAGACTAGTACATGTATGGTACAGGAATATAAATTGGCATCTGCTTTGACATTTGACATTTGTCTTTTTTTGACTTGCAGGAAAGAGAAAAGCACTATCTGTGCACCTTTGTTCCCATCAGTATCACATCTGTATTGCATCTTTTTCATCTGTCTTGATAATATGCTGTAGCCTTTTTTCTTTTATGTCCTTCACTTGTAATCCTATTTTCAGAAAGAAAGATTAAAGCTTTGAGAGTTCTGTCTCTTCCTATAGCTACAGCCTTATATAGGGAACGTATGCAAAGATATGTGCCCATATCCTGCAAATACCCGCAACTGCATGCTCTGTGCAACACAACAGTAATTTTTTTCCTCATCTGGGAGATGTAACAGCACAGAATGGTGTGTGATGGGAAGATATCTAGGAATTCCTGGGTGAAGAAATGTCAGCATGGATAGATTTGGAGGACCAGATTGGGTTGGATGAACTACATCTACTGCAGCCCAAGTGATACTTTCCTTTGAGGACAGTTCATAGGTAAAAATACCTAGATCCATGGCTGGATTTTGTTTTGTAAGAGTCTTCCTGTTTTGATCCAAGAGAATGCCTCAGAATAAACTGACTTTTCTGTAATGTGGAAACAGGGCACAGTAAAATTAACGACCTCTGCTGAAAGAGGTGTTCTCCATGCTATCCAAGTGTTTAATGCAAATTTTGGAGAGTTTATTAGAGATTTAGATATAAAGCTATCTAATTACTAGGTCACTAATGAGAAGTCAGGTATCCAGATAGGATAACCAAATATCTTACTTTAACTTCATCATGTGATTAGTTTTAATTCTCTGAAAGTTTTTAGATGTTTTTGTTTGTGTGTTGTTGTGTTATTTGTTTGATTTTTGTTTTGTTTTAATACTTTGTTTTAATGCTAATAATACTTTTATTACAACACAGAGGTATATTAAAATATAGAAGGAAGGAAGGAAGGAAGGAAGGAAGGAAGGAAGGAAGGAAGGAAAATAAAAAAGATAGGAAAAAAAAAGAAGCAAAGAATCAAACAAGCTCTGTGGAAAACAGCTCACCAAAAGTGTGCATTACTTCAAAGAAGGAGAATGCTTAAAATTTAGTTTACTAGAGAAATAATTAGGTCTTCCAGGAAAGAAGCCTATTCTTATTTCTCCATTCTGCCTTGCAGTTGCATTGTAAAGAAACACTCGGGCTTGTAAGAATTTTCTAATAATAGTAATAAAAAAAAAAACTCATGGAAAAAATGGTTTGCTCATCTGAAGAGACTTGAAGTGATATATTGACAAATTATGATTCTGGTGAGTTTGTACCAGTTTCCAAATATCTTCTCTCCACTTCAAAAAAAAAATTGAAACATGTTTTTAAATAAAAAGTCACTGTGTGGAAAAAAATCAGGATTAAATTTTCATTTTGAAATATTCAGTGTAACATTTTTTTCCAGGTCAAAATATATTCAGCTTGTTTTGAATTATTTTTTCTTTTAGAAGAAAAACAATTCCTGGAAAAGAAAATTTCTGATTTTTGATATATTCTGTTCACCATAGAAGATGGTCTAGCCATTGATTTATGAGTGGATGGTAAATATTTTTCCCAGAGCTATTTTTCTTTTGCTCCCTCTATCATCAAGAAAGAGTAATAAGCATGGCCTAGTTTACATTTGGTTTAGAGTTGAGCAGAGAGGAACCTCATGAGATTCAACGAGGACCTCACGTGCAGGGTCTTCCCCCTGGGGAGGAATAACCCCAGGCACCAGGACAGATTAGAGGTTGACCTGCTGCAGAGCAGCACCAGGACCTGGGAATCCTGGTTGACACCAAGTTAACCATGAGGCAGCAGTGCCCTTGTGGCCAAGAAGGCCAATGGGATCCTGGGCTGCATCAGGAGGATGTTGACAGCAGGTCAAGGGAGGGGATCCTGTCACTCTCTTCAGCTCTGCTGAGGTCGCACCTGGAGTATTGGGGACAGTTTTGGGCTTCCCAGGACAAGAGGGATGTGTAGCTTTTAGAGAGAGTCCAGTGTAGAGCGACAAAGATGATTTAGGGACTAGGACTTCTATTGTATGAGGAAAGACTAAGCAAGCTGGCCTATTTAGCCTGAGAAGAGAAGGTTGAGAGGGGATCTGATCAATATGTATAATTACTTGAAAAGTGAATGTAAAGAGGATGACGCCAAGCTCTTCTCCATGGTGCTTAGTGATAGGACAAGAGGCAATAGATACAGGATGAAACACAGGAAGTTCCATCTGCATATGAGGAAGAATTTCTTTTCTGTGAAGGTGATAAAGCCCTGGAACAGGCTGCCCCGGGAGGCTGTGGAGTCTCCTGCTCTGGAGATTTCCTAAACCCGCCTGGATGCCGCCCTGTGCCCCATGCTCTGGGTGTCCCTGCTGGAGCAGGAGGTTGGACTGGGTGATCTCTAGAGGTCCCTTCCAACCTCAACCATTCTGTGATTATTTCACAGTTTAAAAAGGGTATCACTCATTTTACATATAATTTCACGCTGTAGCTCAGGCAGTCTAGTTTTCAGTTGCACTTTGCTGTTTCTGGTGCTCCTTGCTCCACATTTTCACTGTTTCCATTGTGCAAGCACTAATAGTTTTCTCTTCCTTTGGGGTTCTGTTTCTGGAAATGAGACCTAAAAGAAAACGGCCATTTAAAATAAAAGTGGTCGTTTCTGCTTACTGGAAGATACTATTTCAAGGAAAGAAAGCAGGATTTACAGCTTGGGGGCAAGGAGCTTGCAGTGTTGCTGCTGACGACATCTTGCTATTAAGCAAGATTTACTGAGATAATAAATCATAATCTTAGAGTCTGTCTTAAGTAAAATGCTCTCTTGGGTACTTCCAGCATAGAAAGATTAAGTGTGTTAAACTAGCTTAGACTAGTTGTTTTTCATTTTAAAACTTTTATTCAGATAGGGCAGCCTATAAGCATTGTGTTTGTTAAAAAAAAGTAACAGCCAAAAAAAAAGAAAAAACGGACTTAATTTTTTCAATGTCAGAAAATGAAAATTAAATGACATATTAGACAGGAATTCTATATGTAAAGAAATACATATTTCACATATAAACATTATGTCCTAGTGATCGAAGAGTAAAATGAAGAGTTTGCTATTTCCTTTGATAGGAAAGTTGAAATGCACAGCTGCAAAAGATGTGAACACATTAGGGAGAAGCAAAGTGTGCAGGTCAAAGTTTTATGGACTTCTAATTCTAATGAGGTTCAAGAAAGCAACTAGAGTTTCTTCAAGTCTGTAGAGATAGATTATATCAGTTACATAATTGCACCAATAGATATATAAGTCCACTGAGAATTATAATATGAAATATTGGATAATCAAGTGTTTCAAAAGAAATGGAAACCCTTTGGCCTAGATTTGAAGCCAAACTCTGGTTGTTGAAACTCAAGTTTCCCACACTGTTTTCCTGTCATTTGCCTTTTCAGAGGTTTCTGGCAAAGATTCCATCATTGCCTTTCAATGGGCTTTAACCCATATAAGAGCCCAGCACTACAGATGAAGCCTCACTAAGACTGAGTATAGAAGGAGAATCACCTCTCTTGAGCTGTTGGCAATGCTTTTCTTGATGCAGCCTAAAATACTTTTGGCTTGGATGCAATGACCCACAGGGGCACATTGCTGACTCATACTCAACTTATCCACCAGGACTCCCTATCTTTCTCTGAAAGCTGCTGTCCAATACCTCAGCTCCCAGTCTGTAATGGTGCATGGGATTATTCCTCTCCAGCTGCAGGACTCTGCACTTTTTTTTTTTTTGAAATTCATGCATTTTTTCTCTGCACATTTGTCTGGCTGTGGAGGTCTCTCTGAATGATAGCACATCCTTCTGACTCATCAGCCATTCCTTTCATCTTTTTACCATCTGCAAACTTGTTGAAGGTTCACTCTGTCTCGTCATCAGGATCATTAATAAGCAAGTTGAAGAGAACTGGATCCAGTGTTGATCCCTGAGGTGCATTGGTGGTTACTGCCCTTGTACTAGACTTTGTAACTTAGAAGAAAGCATAAACCTCAGAATCAAAAAAGATGCTTTGAGGAAAGTGTCCACAGTCATCCTCACAGTTCCTAGTTCTGAAGTGTGGGCCAGAATGCAGGCACTCCTGTGGACCACTTACGAAAACTCAAGAATATTTCCAGGATATTTCAGATTCCTGCTCTGAAGTTTGATAATACTAAGCTCTCAAAAACAGTTGAGGTATCTAATTCCAGACTTTGATTCCTAAATTTGAGATTGGGTGTCAAAAATGCAGACATTGCAGCATTTGACTTTGCATCTATTTGCTGAGACCTTACAAGCTTGCTGTGACTTATTTCACTATTTCATTCTTTTTGATATTAACTCTTTCTCTGTTTTTGTCTATGGCTTTATTAAGGCCATTTTCAGAATTTTTTTAAGTATATGGTCCAGGCTTTGAAAAACAGAATGGCTGAAAAAGGAAGAGTAAAGATGGCTACATGCACATGTTTCCATATGTATCCACATTATGTTTATTTTAATATTGATGTATCTTGGAAAATTGGCGTTGGGAAAAATATAAGAAAAAAAAATGAAGAAAAAAAGCAGTATTGGGTTGACATATGCCTTGCAATATCAGATCACTGGGTGGAGAACCTGATGACACTGGCATTTCTTTTGAGCTATCTGGAAAAAAATTGTGGAGTACAAGTTATCAGAACGATTATTTGAATATAATAATAGAAGATGATATATAAAAAAAAAGTTAAAAAACCTTTTAACTCATCTGAAAGGGAAGTCTAATCTTTCTTCAGCTTGGAGTCATCTGAACACTGAAGCATTGAAAAATAAGTTGGGATAGTTCTCATAGTCACTCCATTCATTATATGAAGTTTTTATAGTACTTTGTGACACATATGAATGGTATTTATATAGACCTAGAGGTGTAGCTCAAAAAAACCCAAATATGTGTTGTCCTCCCAATGTTTCCTTGGACAGGGTGGTAATTTCACTGTTCTGCACACAAGCAAGGCTGAATCAAAGCACATGTTCTTGTCTAAAAAAGCATCTGTGACATAGTTGGCAAGTATATAGTTCTGGAGCAGCTACTTTCTTCAGGTTAAATGTTAGCATTATAACATGATCCATCCTGAAAAGCTGAAATTCATTGAAGCAAAGAGGTATCCTTTTCACTTGGGCCATGGAAACTATTGCACTAAAATCCCCTCATTGTCCATCGAATAAGTGCCCTTTGAGGGGTGTTTATTGCAGATAATGTGTATTTATATTGGATGCTAAGAAGAATGTTCCCTTTTTTTCCATCTGAGGACCAAAGATACTACTTATTTTACCATTCAACAAACCATTTGGCTTTTTGGAAATAACAAAGCAGAGATATACAAGCATTTCTGGCTTCAAGCGAGGCAGAAATTAACTTTCCAGCCAATGAACAGTATACTGGGAGGGGGAAAAAAAAGTATTAGTTTTCAATGGATAAGCAGTAAGCTGTTTCCAAAATTATAGTTTAAGTTCACAGAACGTCTTTACATTTGCAGAGTGGCTGCTTGCCCACAGCCATATTAAGCTAATGCCAAATACCAGAGTGGCTATATGCTTTGAAATGGATTCACTGTTCAACAGATTGCTTCTCTTCCTTATTTATCCTTTGTTTAAGCTAAAAAGAACATTGCCTACAATTATCTTGCAAATGAAATTGAACACACTCGAATAATTTCCCTTAGATTTCATTGATATACGATAGATTTATTTACTTGTATTTACAACTATAGACATATATTTTGGATATAGGCTATGGTTAGGTGGAAAATTTGAGTAGGAAACTTTTATAATATGAAAAGTCTACTATATAACTGAGAATATCATTTAATGATGTTGTTCAAGAGTTCATTGTGCATATCTCTTGCCAGACTGTCCCTTAAACCAAATAAAGAGTTTGTCCTATGTTTGTGGCAGTGAATGTGAATATGTTCATTGATTTTGGAAGGTCTATGGCCTGGCCATAATGTTTGAGAAGAGCTTTACGAATATGCTACAGTGTGTGTTCACATCTGCTTAAAGTACCTCCTTTTCCTGCAACTTACTTTATTATTTCTCTATAGTTTCTATACAGCAGACAAACTACAACTGAGCACTAGAATAGGGTCATGAAGTGGAAAAGGAGTCTTAGAAAGTGAGTCACACTTGAGCACAGTGGAATATTCTAAGTGAATGATTACATTTATGGAAAAATAAAATTTTTATTTTCTACCACTTTGTCAACGGTTTATACAGCCGTTTTGGCCTTCTTGACAATTCAAAAGAATTTCTCAGAAAGCTTAATTCCCATTTTCCTGTGAATACATAGCCTGGAAATATACTTGATAATGCTGAAATGAAATATGTGGAGGTACTTGCCATATTTAGATATTTTAACTGTATCTTGTAAGCTGTACAGCAAATTTAGTTCATGAAGGCTCTGCTAGTAAAGAGGAATGGGAATGTTTGAGGTGAACTGCAGAGATTTTAGGAAAGGCAGTTACAGCAAAAAAACATCTTTGGAACCAGTCTGGAATATCAGTTCTGTGACTAAGTGGGCATTTTCTCGATGCTTTACAGCCGTAGATTCAACAGAGGAAGGGAAAATGACAGTCAGATTACTATGGTCAAAGTTATCATTTCAGTAACACTATAAATTGTTTTTCAGAAAAGATAAATGCTGACTTGTGTATCATTAGCCTTTCCCACATAAATACTGGAAGGAGGTTGCAAATGATCAGCACAAGATAACATCCACAGAATGCTAATTCTCTTCATTATTTTAGCAGTGAAATTGCTTAAAAAATCTTTTATTCATGTATTTAGACAATGTGCATCGTGTCAAACTAGATCCTATTATTCCTGCCTTTACAGAGAATTCGAAGTACTCTTTACATGGAATTAATCAAAATGCTTAAGAGTCTGGTCTAGACTATAGAAGATAATTTTATTTTGCATAATTAGTCTTATAGAAAAATAGCTGTTTTTTTGAGAACCCACTAAAATAAAAATATTTATTAAAAGTAAAAGGGTTGGGGACCTACTCTTAGTAATTTCTTCTTCAGAAATGAGATTTCTTTGGAAAGGTCTTTAAATATTTAAATATTGTGAAATATCCATTAAGCATCTTATCCAGAGTCTCTTAAAAGCAAAATTTACTGAATTTACAGTTAATCTGTGGATATTAATAAAGGAAACTCAACTATGATTAAAAATTATATGTGCACAAGCTTTCATCTAACACTGCAATGCTGAAGTTATTATCTAGCTTGGGAAATCTGGGAGCATGGGGAATAAGCAGAATGAACTGGTCCCAGCACCACGATCTCATAGGAATCACAGAAATGTGGTGGGATAGCACAAACGCCTGGAGTGCTGTAATGGAGGGCTATGTGCCCTTTAGGAAGGACAGGCTGGGAAGGCGAGATGGTGGAGTTGCTCTGTATGTGAGAGAGCAACTGGAATGCACGGAGCTCAACCTGGGAGTGGGTGATGAGCGTATGGAGAGCTTGTGGGTAAGGATTAAAGGACAAGCAAATGTGGGAGACACTGTGGTGGGTGTCTGCTACAGGCCACCTGATCAGGAAGAGGAGGCTGACGAGGCCTTCTACAGGCAGCTGGAAGTTGCCTCACGGTCACAGGCCCTGGTTCCCATGGGAGAATTTACCTATCCTGACATCAGCTGGAAAGACAACACAGCAAGGCACAAACAGTCCTGGAAGTTTCTGCAGTGCACCAATGACAACTTTTTGATGCAGGTTGTGGAGGGCCGATGAGGAGAGGTGGGACCTCATATAAAACAGAG
>JAUBOD010000132.1:657370-740945 GCA_032353885.1 Nothura maculosa
GCACTGGTGGGACTATGCAGTAGTCTTTTGGTCCATGACATCTCCAGTGACTTGTCACTAGTGATCTTAGACATACGGTAGGAGCAGGTTTTAGTCATAAGTTTTACTTGTTTGCTTTAATGATAAGAAGTACCATCTGCACACAAAATACACTTTATCACTGTCTGGATTTTCCAAACAGTGTTGTGTGGGTGGACATTTAGAGCCAAACCAAACCAACAGTGCTGTTGCTTTTAAAGATTTTATAATAGAAAGTCTATCCCGGTAAATTATTCTTCAGAATAATGTGTTTTTAAATTGTGTTTATTTTGGAGAATCTGTTCTGCAGGAATGTGATCTTCTCATGTATCTCATCACAGCCTAACTTTGTTAAATGCATAATAGGAGGCTAATCTCTGCCAAAATATGGCCCCAAAGCTTTTACTCAGTCAATGAAATGACAGAAGGCATGTGCCACGATTTTGTAAGTACAGCCTCTGGGCCTTGGAAGCAGCAAGTACAAACAGAAGAAGTAGTTTTATGCTGTCAGAAGAAAATAAAATCACTATGAGAAGGCCAAGTGCAAAGCGAAAGCTGACAAGCTGCTTCCCTAAATGAGCTACAGGTTGATTCAAGATGTTGCAGAAATGGGTGCTGCTCCTTTATCTGGACTCCTCAAAGCTTCCCCAAAAGATGGGAAATTGACTTCCTTGTGTAAGAAAGAGCTCTGTTTTCTCTCTCCTGTTCCTTTCCTTATCAACTTGATGTCTTTGAGTGCAGTATGCTCTCCAGTGGGATTTCAAAGTGACCTGAATAAGTGTCACATTTGAGGGAACTTTCTTAAAACAGCAGTAGGCAGACAATGCTCTCTCATTGTTTCTCAGCCGTATCTACTGCAAGATGTTATCTACTATTATCTACTTTGTCTATACGCATCAGAGAGGTATCAGTTCAGCATTTCTAAATACATTAAAGTCTGATCTGTAGTCCTGTGGAAGACGAAGAATTTTTGGTCCCAAACCTTAATCTCATAATACTCGGAAATTAATTTAGAACATTTAAAACTTGTTACTTCTATGTTTTTAAATGAAAAAAAAAAGAAAAAAAGAAAGAAGAAGAAAAAAAAGAGGTATTGATTTTGAGAAGATTACTGAAATAGAAAAAAATTCTTTTTGTTCATTTTTTTTTCCTCAGAATGTTCCCATACGTCTTTTGTTTTGTTTTCCTCCAGATGATAGAAACTCTAACCACATGTGAAATATCACTCTGATAAAAAAGAGAATCATGTTTTGGAATTTTCTTTCTTCTTCTTTTTGAAAATCTGAGGAAAAAATGAATAGGAGTTATTTAAAAAATATTAAATGATTGGGTATAAAAATTGGTGCTGTTAAAAAAGCTTTCATTTCTTATAGATTCGTGATAATAAAATGACTAGGAGTCCTACAGCAAGATCGTTTCACTTGAACATATAAGCAAAGCAGTGTTGCTCATTTCAATATTTTCTCAGATGTATAGTTCAGGCAAAAGTGCAGAATCATAGAATCATAGAATTATAGAATGCTTAAGGTCGGAAGGGACCTCAGAGGTCGTCTAGTCCAACCCCCCTGCACACGCAGGGTCACCTAGAGCACACGACACAGGGCTGCATCCAGGCGGGTTTTGAAGACCTCCAGAGAAGGAGACTCCACAATCTCTCTGGGCAGCCTGTTCCAGTGCTCTGTCACCCTCACAGTGAGGAAATGATTCCTGAAGTTCCTGTGGAACTTCCGATGCTTCAGTTTGAAGCCATTTCCTCTCATCCTATCACTGTCCACCACTGAAAAGAAACCAACCCCATCCTCCTCACTGCCTCCCTTGAGGTATTTATAGACAGTGATCAGGTCATTGCCTTAAAATTGAAAGTTAATGGTTACATTTTGGTCCTTTCCATGTCTTTCAGTGGAATCTACTATTTATTGCACTCTTGTTGTTATTTATCTAAAGTAGAAAAATGACTCTGTATCATGTACCAAATAAAATAGTTTCTGCTTCTGAAAAGTCTTTTTCCTTCAGTGTTTATAAGCAGATATTTCTGAAATAAAGGAAAAGAAATGCATTCACTGAATGCACATTTTATTAATATTGTTTTATTGTATTATAATTTATTATTATTGTTGTATTATTATTTATACTGCTGTTTAGTACAGCTTATTTAAACACTTATTGCTCCTTGATGAAACCATATTACTGTGCTTCATTCCTAAGTGATTTGCACAAGGAAAATTTATATCAAATCAAAATAGATGTGACCGCTAAAGTTTCCCTGAGTTTCATTTAATTCACTAAAATATAATGAAATGTTTCCTCTGGTGATACATATCTGTCTTCATAGTCTCTCAAATACATCTAGTACTACTATTTTGAAGTAGAATGTATCCTTTTCAAAAAAGATGAAAGTAAAGGTCTAGACAACAGTAGTAGTACAGCAAATAAATGAAAAGGATAAATAAGGATAAAATGGAGAATATTTGATTAAAATCACTTGGAGAATAGCAGTAGAAGGTATTCTTTGGTTGTTCTGGCATTTGTCTAAGGCCAGAGACTAAGACTCTGGATTTCAAAGGAACAAATCAGGAATAACCAATTAATGGTGCCACCTGGAGAGATAAGGCTAATGAGCCCGAATTAGAGGAGGATTCAAATTCCTTCTGAAACGAGGAGTGAATCTGGCAAGAAAATCCACCTGGACAACTCTCTGTGCCAAGTGTATTGGGAATAAGAATAGAATGTACACAAATAAAGATTACTTAGCAAATAAAATTACAACTTCGAGGTCAAGGTATGAGGACATAAACTGAGAAGCGCAAAAAGAGAGTTACCAATTTGACTTTACAAAACTGTTAAAGCAATGTGCATGAGTCTTCCTGCAGTAAAAGTCAAAGAAGGAAATTTGGTCTCATATAGTGGAAGTGAGATTGATGCAAAGTAACGTATGTGTGACTCCAAAACTATGTGAATTTGCTGACTTACTTAATTTTTAGTAAGGAGGAGAATGTTAACTGGGAGTGGAAAGAGAGGAAAGTAGTATTCCCAGTATGCTAACTGATAGGAATAATTGTGTGGAAACAGGCTGTACTGAAACCCATCACATTCAGTGCACTGAGAAATCTCAGCACCAGGATGCTGAATTTTTGCATCAAATTCAAATCCAGGATGCATCAAATTTCAATTTGGTCTCAGGTGGCTGTAGCAGATCCTGGGGAAGAGGATGCTATATTAGGCTTAGCAAAAATTAATGGTTACACAAAAAAGGAGAAATAATTCCAACACCTCCATTTGCTCTCACAAGTTATTTAGGCTGAACAACATGCAAAGATTTAGGATATAATTTGAAGGGGAGAATAATTAGAGATGTGCAGGTTAATGTAAAATATGGTAAAGAGCAATACAGCTTTACTGAGTTTGTACCAAACTAATATGATAGTGCTTATTTATTGTTTATTATTTATTTATTTAGAGTGCTTATTTTCTAGACAAGAAAATATAAAAGTCTTATCTGTCTTAATTTCTTCAAAGTATTTGATAAGATGCTACTTGAAAAGTTACTACTTAAGTGGATATGATGGAGATAAGCACAAGAATTTTGAGGCAGATGACGATCTGGCTGAAGAGAAGATAGTAACACATAGTTTTGACTGGAGAGAAATCTAAAGTTGAGTTCCCCAAGTTAGCTTTAGAAATCATCTCAATATTTGCACTGCAGACAAATATCAGAACACCCTAAACCATGGGACTCTTTCTTTCCTCATTCATTGGGAAGATGGTAATGGAAGAACTGGATGATCTGGCTGTTCTGGAGCAGAACACTAATGTTACACTCCAAAACACAGAAGAGATCATATTTCATATGCTTTGCTCAATTCTGATTACTGACATTCAAGAAAGAATGAATCCAAAAGAAAATGGGTTTAGCAAAGGGCTGTTACTGTGACTGGAAGCAAGGACTGCCCGCTTTGGGAGCAATGGAAGAAACTTGGCTAGCAGTAGCAGAATGAAGGCCAGGATGGAATAGGATTTCTCTATATATAAACTACAATGGAGATGAACTATTGGAATCGAATGAACTATGCTGGTATGAATAAGAATAGTCTGGCTATGATCGAAGATAAGCTGAAGAAGAGAGAAAAAAATTATTTTCCTATCAAAGGATGGAGGTTCTGAATCAGCCTTCTAAAAGAAGTAGAGAAAAAATGACTAATTATGAAATCAAGTTTTATGGTTTAATGAAAAATATTGTACATCACTGTTGCAGCAATGACCCTATGAAGTTCACTCAAGCCTTACGTTGCTGTGTTTCTCCCAATCAATTGGTCACACTCCAATGGAATTTCTTCCTTCACTGCATGGATGAAAACTTGACAAATCTCTTGGCAAAGTAGCTGTTAGCTTTCTGATTGTAAAACTTTCTTGGATATTAGCCAAATATAAAGTGTAGGTTCACATTCTTTTGCTGTACTCCGGTTAAAATACTGTGTGTACTCTAGAGTCATTCACTTATGAGAAAACATTTTCTAAAAACTTTTCTAGTCTTTGTAAGCTAAATATTTTATTCTGAATAAGTGATTTTCCTCCTGTTTTGCTGAAGGTATTACAAGACACATGTGCTGGTACATACCTAATCTCAATTAGATTGGGGATTACACAGAACTATATAAAAAAAAAAGTGGGATTTTTTCGGAGGGAGGGGGACCTCGTATTTTAATTCTGTAGTTAAATGAAGTAAAAAAGAAAGAAATCTCTTTCTAAAATAAATAGAGTTTTGATCTACAAATGCTTCTTCATATTCTATGAAGAAGCTTCATGTTTCCAGACATTCTGAGGAGCTTGACTCTTTTTTGAGAGGTTGGAAGATTCAGCCTTTAGACAGAACCAGTCACAATTATGAGAGCTTGAGCTCCTTAAATATATTCTTTATAAATCAGTGTTTGAAGAGTCTTAAAATAATGCTGATTTTTTTCAAGTCTTTGTAGAGAAGGTAGGGATATAATACTTCTATTTTAATCTCCCATTTAACTTATCTGAAAATAGAGAGTATGACTTTTGCTCACTTGGTACTATTCAAAATTGTGAAGAGTAAAATTTTGGACTCTTCATTGGAATGAGAATACAATTCTTCAGATTTTTCCTGATTTCTTGAAAATCATGTCACCTTTTTAAAAAGGATCCACAAAATTTATTCCCCCAATTATTTATCAAATTTTGTCTCTATACTGATAAATTAATGGTGCTACTGAGTCCAGTTCCTTAGTGGTGAGACACAGGTGTCTGTTAAAACAGATCCAGGAATGCTTTTGGTTTAGTTCACCAAACCACAATGCAATTCCCAGTCATGATTTTTGAGTAAACATAAGCTCAGGGACCTTTTCTACAAAATGATGTTCATGAGGATGAACATCCTGGAAAACTTGATGGTTAATAATTAAATGTTTAATTCTAAATTCATGAATTCTTTTCTTGGTTAAGTTGGCTGCAAATCAGATATAGATATAGATGTAGATATAGATATAGATATAGGTCAGTATGAAGGGCTTCCTCCTCACTCTTCCAAATTTTGATAGAAGTAAATTGTTTAAGTATTTCTCTTTGTCTTTTTCTCTTTTTCTTTTTTTTTCATTAGAATTCCATGTTTATCTTTTTTAAAGCAAGATTTAGAGAAAAAGTTGAACTATTGTCCAGGGAGAAAATGAATCTTCCTTGTAAATAAGAGGATATTATCTCACCTATTCTCCAGGGACTTGATGTTACAAATCTGGAGTTTTGCTCTTTGCTTCAGTGAGCCTAGAATCAATTTTTAGAACTCAGTTCATAATTTAGAGAAATTCTGAAATACTAATATGGCAAGTAAATAGACAGAAAAGTTAATCTACAGCAACACCAAAGTAGTTGCTATCTGCATTGTATGGCAAATATACTAAAAAACTCTAAAATCTCAGACAATTAGAGCACAACAGGTGGGCAGAGACATCAGTATATTTAAACTTATATTTCAACTAGATTCTCATTTTTCGCATTTGGAGCTCTTCCAATGAGATAGTGAATAACGCCCATCAGAAACCAAATTTCAAGAAAACATGATGATTTGCCATGCTAAAACCAACCCAAGTACAGCAAAAAAGTTTTACTCCACAAGTATGTAGGCAACTGAGTAAGCTTAGTTTGGGATTCTAACTTCCTTTAAGACTAAATTTAATAAACTGAAAAAGAGAAAATGAAGACAATTTGCAGCTCATGAAGTTCAGATTAGACATTAGAAAAAAATCTGGTTTTCACTAGGATAGCAATGTAGCACAAACTGCCCAGAAAGATGATAGAATCTCTATTTTGGGGAATTTTCAGTAAAATATAAGCAGCCATGACTGATCTGGTCTAGCCTTGGCTGTAATCACAGTATTAGGGAGGTTAGATTATGTGATGTCTAGAAATCTCTTCCAGGAAACCTGTTTATGGTTCTATGATGTGTTACCTCACTTCTAATGATTGTCTGACTTCCCTGCTCACACTGTGGTCTTTAAGTGGCAGTATCTCAGCATCTTTAACAGTGTCTGCGATAATGAGATATTCATAGTGTTGAAAGCCTTTTGGTATAAAAACAAATATCAGAGTTTTTAAAAAGGCTGCAAAAAAGGCTGACTCTTTAAAAAGGTTAAATTTAAACACTGAACACTGGATATTTTCATCTACAACACAGCTTTTGAAATATTATTTGAATATTAGAATATTTGTTTTATTACTGAGGTACTGCATATTTGAATTCTACTGAACAAATAGTTCCATTCATTAAATCAAGAAAATAAAATGTTAAATATGTGGAGGGATCATTGCCAGATGGCCAGAGCAAAAGTCTTGAACTATTAAATGGAAAACATCCTTCTTTATTAGTTAAGGCTAAATGTGAATCTGCTAGGCATAGCTCTACCAAAAATGTTCCCCCAAAGCACCTTTAAGCTTCCCAACAGGCAGGCAGGAAAGAACTTTTGCTTTTGGATACTATTTGATCCCTATGGACTAAGTTATGTGTAGAGAGAGATGTTCCTTCCTATCTTTCCAATATGTGTTCCTTCACAAATAAAGAAATAACCTTTCTAATAATTTGATCTCACATTCTATGGCTTCTTCTTCTCATTTCTAACTTCCTTATATAGAAAAAATGTTATATATCACCTTTCCTTCTTTTTTCACTATGCTTGTTTATTTTGTCCAAAACTTTAATCTGATTATCCTTCAACTGTAATAACATTCTCTGAGAAAACAATGCCATAGAAATAATGACTTTTAAGTATAAATATAAGAAAGTCAAGTCCTTACTAAAATTTTAAAAACAAATAATCTCAAAACCAAATAATTGTTAAAAATTGGAATGGTTAGGTCTCAGTTTTGAACCTTTGTAAAAAACTACTTTATTTTAAAAACTCACAGAATTTATTATGCACTATGCATTATGACAGATTTATTTTAGAATGAGTCACTAAAGGAGAATCTGCTCTACTTGAGAACTATTGAGTTGAGTTTTTGTCAGCTTAATGATGTAACTGCTTATATATAGTTAATTTGCAATGTGATAGTATGGTACAAATAACACCATACAACTTAATTTTGTGGTATTATTCCTCAGAGCAATTCAGCATCACAAATGAATCAGATGTCTTTTAAAGTCAGCATTTGAGAAGCCCCAACGAAGTCTGGCTATATACAAATCTAATTTATCCAGCTTCTCTCAAGACTCTGATAATTCCTTTTTCTTTCTTGATTTAATGGAAATAAAGAATATGGTGATCAAATGATATCTTGGAAACAGATTCAGATAGAGATTATGAAGCAAAATTTTGTAATATATAATCTAGATGATGGAGGATAAGCTAACTGGCTACAATCCCATTACGCTTCTGCAGATTCATCAAATAAGGACTGTACATTTGGAGTCACTGTCTAGTACCTACAGAATCTGAAATGGCATTAGATTGTTGCAGTAGTGTATGGACAGATGAACTGAGCTCTTGCAGCCTGGATAGATGACTTATTCCCTGCATTCTGTTTGCTAAATTTAGCTGCCTCACTTGAATGAACATAAGCCTCTCCCAAGCTGCATGTCTGGACTAAAATCACTTAGACAAACCTTTCTCAAAATCTCAGAGCTCAGATGAGAAGAGGGGAAAAAAAGGAAAAGATGACTTCCCATGTTTTGTTGATGGTTGTGTTGTTGAATGCATCCTCTGTGTGACTAATCTTCACTGCTCCAAGGGCTCTCCATTGAGTCATCATCAAACCATTGGCACATGAACCCTCTTTCTTCAGGACTGTCTCCTAGCTGGCTGGTTCTCAGTCTGCACTGTTGCCTGGTGTTGCTCTGTCCTGGCAGCAGACTCTGTATTTGCCTTTCCTGAACCTCAGGGGGTTCTGTGGTCATATGTAATTATTTAACATTAGATATCTAGCTATTAAGTGACCAAAATTACACCAGATGAATCAGCTCTGAAGGCCACGTCTACACAGCAAAAGATGTCGTTTAGTTGGTATTAATTTTAATAAAATAGGCCTAGGGAAAATATAACACCACAAGTTTTAGCGTAGAGTAACATCACAATGGGTTTGGATTCGCTCTGTGAAAATCTCTAGTAACAGGCCATATGCATCTGTGCTACAACCTCATCTTTACAGTTTGTGCAGAAAAAGATAAGGGTAATACAGCTCATACAGGTTAAAACAAATATTATTGCTTGTGGATAAGATTATGAGATTATTTGGAATACAGAAAGCATTTCTGCTATTATATTTCTACTGAAATTTCTCATATTTTCAGTGTAGCCAAAGCCTCGATAATTGAAATATGCTATAAAGAAAAGCCTGCAAATTTCTTGCTATGCTCATTACTTCTTAGGGATAGACCACTTAAGCAAGTTGACGAAGAATATGAGCTAATGCATAAAAATTGTTTGCTGATTAACTTTTCATAAAGTACAATCACTTTATATGTTTATTGTCATTTTAGATATTTATTCTGCTCAGTCTTCTTCTTCACTATGGACTTCCACTTCTTTTCCCCATTTTCACACCTCAGCTGAAGATTGCTGCCACATCAGACAGAACACAACCTTGTAAATAGTTAATTCATGGACATGTCATAGAAGAGGGTATGTACGAATGGATGTAAATGTAAACCTCCTTCAGTCACTTCCATGTGGGGAATATTCTTCCTACATGCCAGCTCATTTCCATGCTTCTTTCCAAATGTTGGAGTCCTTGTCCTGAATACAGAGTCTACTTTTTGTGAGCCTATACTCAGAAGGAACAGAAAAAAAATGTGTTGGGAAAAAGGCAATATTTTTCTACCGTTGCTTTTAAATCAATATTTGTTTGGTCTTACAATGCAAACTAAATAATCTTCCTCTGAAAATTGGGGATTGTGTATTCCTTCCTATGGTACTTCTTTTTCAGAACTTAGTTTCTTTGTACCTTTTTATAATTTCAATACTTAATCCTGCAAATTATTGATCTTGTATGAAATATACTTTCATTTACCATCTTGGCAATCAGAGGATACCAGCTATGCTTTTGGCACTCAATTAAATTAATGTCATTAACTTTTACCTAAAATTATTATGTTTATACACTAGGAGTCTACATTTAGAGCAGCTTCTTAATTATTCCTGCATCTTACTATTTAGAAGTTGTCATGTGCATTAATCTCAAATTCAAAACAGAAATAAAGAAACACACAGCATTTTCTTCAATTAAGGATTAATCATTCAGTCATCTATCAGTGGAAAATTCACATAAGTCTTCATTAGTAATGATACTAAAACCAGATTTTCTGTTGACTGTGTTTACAGATTCATATGCAAGGAAAATCCACTAGAGAAATAAATTAAATGAGTCAAAATAGAAAACTGGCATCATGAGAATTATGAGGCTACTAGGAGCAGTACATGATTAGGTAGGTGAAAGGAGTTGGCATAAGACTGTAATATATCACTTTGTATAAACTGAAACATGATGCTGAATATTTATGTGTATGTTTACACTAAAAAGGGATCGAAAGTCAGAATTTCACGCTGAATTTAAGTTGTGTCCCCTAACACTGACTTTATTTTGTGCAAAAGACTATTATGGCCATCATGTGATGACTCTAGCCCTTGGCTCCTTTGTCATTGTTCCAGAAGCTTTTGTCATCAGAAATTTTTGTACATAAGGATACACTAAGCAGAAGGGAATCCAAGAGGAATAAAAACAGTGAAGAAGCATAAGAGAGAGTATAATTATTTCAGAATGGTTGAAAAGCATCATTGCAAAAGGGGGTAGCACAATGTAATCATCTAAGTGGAGTTCCTTATGTTCCGTTTAGCCCTATTATTAGAGATCTGGATTTTTTTCCTTCCTTTCATGGACATATGGTTTTATTTAACTTTGGTAAACCAGCTATTTCAAATGAAGGAAACATCTTCCCAGTGGAATATAGTTACAAATATTACCCAGCATGAAGCCGTCTAATGCTATTGCCCAGCATGCAGGAGAAGCCTTTATTCAGCTATTTTTCTGTTGTGTATGTGGGGTACTGCATATGCTACCATGTAATTTTATTTAGCAGATGACTAATTTGTGTTAGTGAAGCCAGAAAAGTGTTTCCAATCTACAGTCTTAGAGCTAAGCAAAACCTCACAGTCAGATGACGGTAAGAATCAATGACTGAAGTCCATATGAAAGCAAATTTTTTTAAAGGTAGAGATGATAACTAAGAAAAAGAGAGCTTCTGAAGTGTTTGGAACTGTAGTGACTTATCTACTTGAGTGTAAAGGAAATCAAATCTACTTTAGGTTTTTCTGATACTTACACAGAACATAATTTCTGTCTGAATACAGATAGTTAGTACCTAATAATTTAAATACCACATAAAGATAAATAAATTATATTTATGTTGATAATAAAATCATTATCAACAGGATAATGATTTTCTCTTGTTTCCTCAGTGTTTAAATTTCACCTATATATTCTGTACATAAAAAACATGATTTGCAACAGGTGTTCCCCATAAAATGCAGTCACTTCTGGACAGCAATTTTTACTACCATTTACAGAATATTAAGGCGACATTAAATACATGCTGCTGTAAAAGTTTCATGAACCTAATATTTTTTCATTTTAAGATGGTTATTTTCCCTTTCTTATAGATTTACTCAGATGCTATTCTATCAGCTATAGTTTTTATGCTTTGATATCTTCCTAATATTTTTTTAAGGAAAATGTTTGCATTGATACTAACAATGACATTTTGCAATATTGCATTTCTTGATAGTCAGTTTACCTTTCTTCTAGGATTTAATTCATATTCATAATATTGTAATTTAAAATAAGGAGCATACACTAAACATTCAGGTTTATTCAGGTGAAACATTTGAAAGAAAGATTGCTTTCACAGCACCAATTTGAAGTCAGGTTCTGGAATCCAGACTTTTGCTTAAATGTTAAGTAGGTTATAAAGGCCTTAAATAGTCTATCATGCTGCCTAAAGGTTAGACATCCAGTTCAAGAAAATCAGCCTGGATATCAGTATAGATTATGAAGAAAACTAAAGCTCTTCTTAACAGATTTTTTTAATCTATTTAAATAGTTACTATAGGTTTTAATGGGTTACTTTATGAGGGTGACTCACTACTTGAGGGAACTCATATGACACACTTAGCCCAGATGACTAACTATGAGATTTTTAGAATTAGCTAACATGCCCCATGGTGTCTAGTTCCAAACTATTTTTAATTTAGTGAGCTTCCTTTCATTGTCATCAATAAACAGGGCTGGCTTTATGTATCTATGCATCTATGTCTTCCTCTCTTCAGGAGAAGCATAAGGCCCATCTTCATAGATAAATCTTACATCCAAGTCCTGTGCTAATAAGCACAGATGCAAGTTCTTAAGTTCTTATATGGATATACATACTGAGCATAACTCCATCCTGCAACCAACATGATTTTTTTTCTTTCTTCACTTTTAATTTTCTCTCAGGAAGATACTAAAAGAAAGTATAGATTAACTGAAAAGTTGCTTGGCTGATGGAATGTGCAAGGATTCACAAGGCCAGGTTTTGGGGTTTTTTTTAGCTGATGAAAACTTTACAAAAAAGTGTGTTTTGCATACTGACTTTGTGACCTATTTTTCAACTGAATGATCCCGATTAAGTCTACCAATTTGAAACTTTATGTTAAGGCTGCAAGCAAATGGCTAGGCTACTGATGAGGACCTGACCCGAGGTTGAGCTAAAAGAACAGGATGTGGAGAAGTGTTGGGCAAGGCTTAGAAATTGCCTAATACAACCAATAACATCATTAGAAGTAGACAAAAGCTATAGATAGTGCTACAAGTACGGCTGGATTCTATCAGTGTTTGAGGAGAGTTTATGTAAGAGAAAGGCAAACTGCGTGGATAACTGGAGGACCTTTTGAGAACTTGCATTCCCTCTCTTGAAAAGACAATTTAAATTTTACAGATCAATGCTCTTGCATTTATTTCTTTTTATTTATTGTTTACTTTTATCTACCGAGTCTTTCTGAAACATGCTTCTCATAAAGTTTGTAAGTTGCTGCAAATTATGGGAAATAAGTCAAATTGTTTATTTATTCTGTGGATTTTTTTTCCCTCTCTGTATGTGCACAATATGTGTTTGCACTAAACTTACTTTTTGTTTCTCTCTTCTAATGATGTGCTGTTTGGTATCACAGTTTCCCAAGGCTTTCTCAATCACATAGTCTCAGAATAAACTTAGTATCGTTTTTACAAAAATCACCTTTGCTCTTTGGTGACAGAGGCATTGCTGGGTATATGTTATATATTGATGTGTTGTTGTTATCCATTCCCATTCAAAATTAGTTGTACAAAACAGGAAAACAGGAAAGGAGAATTCCAAGGCTTTTAGTAGTATCTTTAAACATAAATTTGTGCTTTCCCATAGTAGTGAAATTAAATTAAGTTGATAGTACATTTTTTGGAGAAAAAAAGAACAGGAAAGAATAAACAGATGTGTGTTTTTCTTTTTATTTTTGTAATGATGCAAGGAGGTTTATCACTTACAAAAAGTTACACCATTGACTGGAAAGGTCCTTAACATGGCACTGTGAGGCTAAATTGCTTATAGTTTTTGTAAAATTTGCCAGCATACTGTAGAGGTGGCTAATTGTTTGTATACTGCCCTCCCTTTGTGTACTAAGATAGTCCCACACTAAGAAAGGGCTACTTGTGCAATGAAGAGTTATCAGGACCCTTGATGACTAGCCAAACCACACGATTTTACTCTTTTTCCTAAGTTTAGCAAATATTTCCACTAATAAACTAAGATTTTTCTTCCTTGTATAAACATAAATTTTAACTTGAGCAGTTATCCAGACTATAAATGATGCTGAACCTCTAGATCTATTGCTAAAGGCTTCATGAGGTCAAGTCCTGACTAGAAGACCATAGTTCACAATTTTTCAAGATATAAAAAAGAGTCTGGAGAAACCCTATAGCAGAAAAAGAAACAGCACAAATGAATAATGCACAGTAAACTCCAATTGAAAGAACAAAGCAAATATAATGTCACCAGTCAATGCATGACAGTTCCTGAAAATGGCAGCACTCTCTGCTTTCTGAAGATATTTTTTTCAGATTTGTGATGTGCATGGTAAGTAACTCAACAAAGAAGCGTTCACAAATATGTGTTCCGATAGATCGACCACAGAAGTTCATAAGATGTCCTGAGCTCAGTAATAAAAAAGGACAATTACTCAGAACCTGAATAAAAGAGGTCAATAAATTAACAATCTTTTTTTTAAAAAAACAAAGCTCAGTATGTGTGCATCAGTTGATGCTATTGTTGTATTATTTCCAGATGTACACACACATAGACCAATGTATGAGCAACTAAATTTTGGAGGAAATACTGGTCTATGAGTCATAATCATTCAAGAAAAAATATGTAATTTAATGACTGTGCCTCTGAACACAATGTAAATATAATGACAGGTATTGTTATTGTTACAGACTGTATTTACAGAAATTTGAGGAGGAGCATGAAATACAAACCAGGTCCAAAGCAAGAACTCCAGTTGTTTGATCATCCTCCTCTCCTGCCACATCCCTTTTCTGAGAGTCTGTGTGCAGAAAACCTCAGACCTATGCACTCCCTCATGGTCTAACTGGCATCTCTGATGTCCCCAAGTTGTTCAAAAGAATCATACTGAGTGAGACATCATCCTTGAGAGAGGTTGTTTCATAGCAAGTGCAGTGATTGTGGCACCATGAAACCAAGAAGACATCACTAGAAAAACAGATGATGCGAGAGCAGTGGCAGAGATAAAAAAGTAGTAATGACAAAGGACAGAATTAAAAAGATTCAGCATTGATATACAGAATTACTTCTTTCTCCTGCCTGATTATCGGGGAGTTGGGAGGAACTAGCTTCCAGCTCATTAAGCTCACCTTTGTGCTCTCTCTCCAGCAACGGTACTGTTGAAAAGTGTTTGCCATACATTTTCTATTAAAAAAATGAGCATTTTTTAGCTTCTTAAGTTTGCATTTTTAACATGATAAACATTTTGTGAAAGAAGAATTTACTCATTCGTAAATGAAGTGGTCAACATTTATCTATGCCCCCAGATCCAGACTGTGGACAGTGAAGAATTTCCAAAAACTCTTTAAGATGGTGAAGGCCATGTGCATGATCACCTTCCAATATCAGTACAGGGAGACAGACTTCCCTGAGGACTGCCCCCAAATGAAAGCCTCACTACCCATTCACCATCACTTTCTGAAGGGGCTGCTTTCTCCCTGCTGACTGCTTTGGCATGGACTCTGCCTTGCAGTTACACGTGCATATCCCAAGGGATACATTTGATTCCAAAAGGAATAAATATACAATATTTTAAAAGTTTTCTATAAACTTTTATAAATACTTTGTATTGCTTCAAGGCAACTATGAAGACTTCTCTACCAAAAGTAATTTGAGTATTTTTAGCTTGCCTTTATTATGTACATCTTTAAAAGATACTCTAATTTCCTACCAGTACACTGTTATCAATGGTGCAAGTCTTCCAAAAGAAAATAAGAAAATCTAGAGATGCCCCTAGTAGTCAGTGTTTGTTTTACACATCATATATATTTTGTTGAATCTTTCTATCCTTAATTTGATAGCCAAGTACTTTATTTGCCTTTCATTATATTTTATATTTACAAAATATCTAAATATAATAAAATAATCTATATTTTATTTTAATTATGGATTAGATTGATATTTCATGTAGTCTTATTTTATTTTTGCAAGAATAGCTATTAGTTAAAATCACTATCAAATCTTATTTTTTACTGTTTAGTTATTCTTGTTTTTCTCTACAACATTTTTTCTTTTCTTGCAATCACCCTTTCCAATACCCACCAAAAATATTCCATAATATTTCATCAGTCTACTTTTTCTCAAATCAACAGCTCAAATCAACAGCTACTAGGTCAGGTTTTTTTTTGTTTTTTTTTTTGCTAGGCTTACCATTTCAGATGCACTAATCTCTTTGCTCAAAGATGTTTTTGCTGTTAATATTTCTCAATTTAAACCCAGTTATACGGAAAGATGAACCCTTCTAATATGTATACTTACAAGTAATATTTCAAAACTCTAAAATGTGGACTGTGTCCACAGGTCAGATTCTTACAGAAAGGGATTTTTCATTCTGTATCACATATATGATACACAAGTTGGCTTTTGTATCAGGGTTCAGGTTATTTCGCATCTTGTTATGGTATTACTTCAGTTAAACAATGATAGCACAGTTTGTTTTGTTCTTTGTGAAACCTAATTTTTAAATTTCTAATTCTAATTTACTAAATGATGTTAAGGAAATTGTTAGAGGCCCAATTAGCCTGTGAAATGTCACATATAGCGAAATAAGTCTAAAGTAATTCCTTTTACTTTATTTTCTGGACATCATCGAACACTACACTAGTTTATAAAAACAATAAACTTCTGGGGTATTATGAGGTGGCCTGACAACTCCCAGAGGCCAGCTACAAGTGAAAAGAGGCAATGTGAAATAATGTTGGCAGAATAACCATGGAATTTTTGCATGTCCTTGGCATCTCTGCCTTGCAAACTACTGAGTACCATCACTTAGGCTGGATATGGCAACTACTGCTTAGGAGAAGATACTTCCTCTCTGCGTTCCTGTATGTGGAAGAGCTTCTCCTTAGCTTCCTGGCAGACCAAGGTGCAGCAGGGCTAGGTAGTCTATCTAAGGATGGCAAAGCAACAAGGGACAGGCTCCTACCACTGAATTTAGCACCAGAGAAGTCCTTATGACTTAGTATGAGAAACCCACAGTGGAGACATGAAAGTTATCCTGCTGTCTGAATTTGTATATTCATATACTGTTTGTTTTTTTTTTTAAGTAGTTATTTGTAACCTTTATATCTGAATAGTCTACTATTGGCTTGGGATTTAAACAGTGGATTCCCAGACCCTTTTCAGTTCATAAATTAACTCACTGGACAGGGTCCAAAAATTTACTTTTTCTGAGTTCAAGCCCAGTTCCTCAAAGAATGCTAGCTTGCTTTCTGGCATGCAGGCCTGCATCTAGCTTAGCAATACAGTGCTTCCAGGGGTCACAGCTCTGGGACAGATCATACAAGTACAAAAACCTGTGCTTAATTTTTTTAAACAGGAGTCTTAAGCACCAAGGTGCAGGCTATTCTGTTTAACAACTTATGATTCTCCCCTTTGTTAAGACTTGATATTTGTCTGCAAAGAATTCAAGAGCTGCTATGCTAGATGAAGAAAGCAAAGAGAAGCAAGTTTTCTTAGCATAGCCTGCAATTGGATAAAGAAGATCTCAGAAATCTGTTGTTCTAAATCTTTTCCTTTATTTTATCCAAACTTTATTTACTATTAGGTATGTATAAAGCAGTCTTGATAACAGGAACCAGCATCCAGGACACCCCTTTCCCAGATAAGTGTTCCTCCTTTAAATGACGAAAGGAGTTTTCTCCTAGTTATCTCTTTCTGTGTATCTCGCACGTGTTTAACAGTTTGATGGCACTTTCTCTGCTAAGAACTTCACTATAGTCAGTAAATTTCTTAATAGATAGACACATAAATTAACACTGATAAAAAATATTCATATGAACCTAAATCTTCTCTCTCCTTGATGAGCATAGATTATAAGCAGTAAAAGATGGCTTCGTCGCCTCCGTCTAGACCTTTTAGAAGAGAGATCATTTAGTGCCAAAATGCATTTATACTTGTCATCCTAAAAGAGCAGATTTGTCAAGTAAGCTAGGTTGGGGAATGGCTGGGCAACAAGTGGATGGTCTGTTTACTTATCTCTGAATTGTTTCTGGGATTATGACAGATACCTGGGGAACTTTGAAATAAGAAAACCTGTCTGCTTATTGAACTCGACTGCTTCTAGGTTTAGGTGGTCTGTTAGCTGAAATAGGATTTTATGGGTAAGAGTGTAGCTTTTATGAAGCTAAATTCAATATAAGTATCATGTTAGATGTGTAATCTTTTTCCTGGATTTCAGCCATCCTGCTGGCAAGGAAGCTATTTGATCTAGTGATTTAATAGGTATCATACCATGTGAGAATTATCAGCACTCTTTAAAGCAGAATAGGCAGGCCAAGTCCTTTCAGTTCCATAGACAAATTCCTCTAATCTCCTGAAGCTATTTTACATTTACACTGATCTAACTAAGAGCAGACTTTTTCCTCCAATTAAGTAATTTGTTTTGACAAGCTTATTTATAGGATTTATTTGTTAAATTCAAGAGAAGAGCTAATCCCTATGTGGTAATAATGTAAGAAAATAGTAATAGTTTATCACTTAAGACTATCAGAAAACTATTATAGAATATGAGGAAAAAATGTTCATGATATTATCTGAAGTCAGTCTTAGCATATGTTTTCATGGATCTGATGCATATATATGTCAGCAGATATAAACTGTCACTCCTGTGAGTTTGCTTTCAGTGATACACCCCTGTTTACAGCCTTGGGATTGCCTGATATAGTAGAAAAATAATATGCACGTTTTAGATATTTTATTTATGACAAAGTATTGTGCTCCTCTCTATGCAATAGGCTGACTGGATATTGTTCTAAAAACAATGCTATATATGTAGATGATTTGGAGACCAAAAATCAATGAGATTCTCTGCAAGTGAACTCATGACTTTTGACTGAAATAGCTCTAGATGACAGTCATGAGGAAAGCTTCAAAAGAAACTATTTCTTTAAATAGTTTAACTACTTAACTAGTCTAACTGATTGGATGCTCATAAAAGACCTTTTAGGATATTATGAACTAAGTGCACATAGAACCAGGTGAGATGAACCTCAGACAAAATATCCAGTTCACACTCCTTTGAAATCAAGAGACATTTCCTTGACTTCAGTGAAAACTTGCTCAAGTAGGACTCCAAGACTGTTGCCTTTTTCCCCAGAAGATATAGAACAGACGTACACTAGGGTGTCACTGAAGTCAGTGGCAAGACTGTGGCTAAGCTCAACAATCTGTGGATTCTGTCTGTTTGTTGCATTTTTCGAGTAAACAACTTGTACTTTCAGTTAACAAGATCTGTGTAAATCAATAACAGCTTAAGACAGAGACTGTGCAAGAGTTATCAGATTTTCTTTTTATATGCATAGATATGAAGTGAATGATGTACAAAGTTTACTGTGTTATTAGTGGAAGTAGAATGTGACTTCATGGAATTAGAAAGATGCAAGCTTTGAAGTCTGACCTTCAAATGAGTAAATAATGAAGCATGCTAATACCTAACATATGGCATGTTTTCACCTAACGTATGACATCCACTGCATTTTCTGCTAGTATAAATGCCATGATTATTCTATTCACATTAAAGAAGTCTTTCATTTGCTACTCTCTGTCATAAATCTTCTTATATACTAGAATTTTGAAGACAATTGTGTTTAATCAACTTTTTGATCATGAAGATTAGATAGTGTCAATTGTTCTTTGACTTGTCAACAGAAGTTTGCTTCTACGTTATTGCAAAGTATTCCTGCATTTTGAAATGACTGAAATTTCAAAAAAATTGCTTTTGTAGGAGACAAAATGCACAAATAATAAATGACAAAAGTCAAAAGAATAAATGGACAACCATGAATATAAGGAGAAAACATATAAGCGTGCATGTTTTTAATGTGGAATTAAAATTAAGGCAGCTTAATAATGAAATACTAAAAAAAAATCATAGCATCACAGAATCATTGATATTGGAATGGTCCCCCAGAGATCAGGGTCAGCTAGTGCAGCTTGCCTAGAACTGTAGAGTTTTGAATAATCAGTAACGTTTTGAATACCTTCAAGGACAGAGATTCCAAATCTTCTCTGGGCTCTTCCAGTGTTTGTTACTCTCAGAATAAATAAATAAATATTTTTTATGTTTAAATGGAATTTCCTGTAATTTATGCCGATTGCCTCTCCCCCTATTACTGGGGACTGTTGACCTAATAGCTAAGGCTCTATCTTCTTGCTTCCCACTTACAATTATTTATACACACTTATGTTATCCCTGCCATTCCTATCCCAAGCCTTCTCTTCTCCATGCTGAACAGTCCCATGCCTCTCAGCTTCTTGCATGAGAGATGTTGCAGCTGATTAATAATCTCCATGATACTTTGCTGGAATCACTCCAGTAAACCCATGTCTGTGGAGGACAACACTGAACCTATCTGGACATATTTCAGGTATGTCTAACTAGTGCTGAGAACAGGGGAAAGATCACCTCTTGTGACCTGAAGGTGATGTTCTTCCTAAGTAGCAGCTACAGCTGCTGGACAGAATTCAGTACAATATATGTCACATAATCTCAGACACTTGACCTTCTAGGAATTTAGATGGAAAATGTTATTCTTGAATATCAGACAAATTTAGTTGTGGGACAATTACCTTGCCAATACTGAGATTTTTTTGACTTATTCCAAATTTCAGATGTTGGAGTGACTATTTGTAAATTCTTATATTAACTGAACATTCTAGGAGCCTCCCATACTTAGTTTGACCTGAGGAGGGAGGTAGACAATGGGAATTTGGGTTTTCAAAATGTAAATTCTGCTTAAGATTCATTTTCCACAAATGAATACTTACTAAAACCTGCTTGTTGGTCAGGAGCTCAGTGATATTGGCAGTCATCTAGCACAGTGACTTCTGAGCTACATTTCTATTGTTATACAAGAGGCTGGCAGACAAAGCCAGTAATGCAAATGTTCATTATAGTATCATTAGTTCATTCTCTTTGGCATTCGGAGAATGGCACATGCTATTTTTATCTCTCTTTAAATTTGAAAAGAACTATTTTCCTTCCTACTAAAGCCTTGGGAATGTGATATTTGTAAAAATATTATTTTATGAAAGGTTACAGTATTTATCCACCCTTAAAATTTTAGTTAATGAATCCAGACATGTATTTTGAATGACAAATCTTGATTTATTCAGGCTTCTGGAAAATCCCAGACATACCATTTTATTGTTTAAAAACATTTCTTAAATGTTTTTGCAGACCATTTCAAATGAAGGCATACTATATCCTTTTTTACCAAAATGACAATGAAATATCACTCTTTGCCAATTTTGTAACTTTGTCTGATTGTTAAGGATCTCTGAAATCTCTAGGGCTCAGCAGTGGTCAGTGTACTTAATACAGAGTTCCAAGTCTAAAAACTCATTGATTTTATAGGTAAAGTGTCTAATTAGGCTATGATAAGGCCATGGTGCCAACAATGAAGTCTTTGTAGATGAGTGACCGAGTGATCCTAAAACTTAACAGTTACAATATAACTTGTTTTTTTTTTCTCTAGCAACTATTGTATAACTTAGGTATTATACCTACATCAGATCTATTATCACTTCGTTTAACAGTGGGCTTTTCTCATGGTATGAGAAAATATTTTCATGGTATGAAAATAAATTTTATGTTGTACAAAAGATGGACTTCTTCCTGAAGGACTGTACTGAAACCAGGGGGTGAAATCGACCAGTCTAAGACAGACTTTGTGTTTTCTTAGTCAAATGAAAAAATGTAGATAGCATTTTCAGGCCCTTCAAAAGTAATTTGATAAGAAAAGCTTTAGGTGGTTTATACTCTTATTTAATAAAATTTTATATTTTTTTTTCCAAAAGTATTACCACAAAATGCAAACAGGAAAGTTCTGGAAATGCTGAAATAAATATTTTTGTCCATATTTTAATCAACATTATTCGCTAAGTTTCCTATGGATTTATATAGAGATTTAATCAAGGTAAAATAACATTTTTAGATTATTTATTATTCAGCTGAAGATATTGTCTCCCTCTGTTATCTTTAGCTTCATGGTTTCTTTATCCTTTGAAATTCTAAAGTCAAACCAGTAATGTACAAGCTATCTGATATGAACAAAATACATGAGGACATAAGGTTCCCTAAGAATCTTCAGCAATAGGACAAATGACTCATAAAGTTTTTCGCAGCTTAGCACAGTCCCATGATACAGTTCCCATATATATGTAATCGTGGGAAAGAATGACTGGTCTGGAATTCAACATGTCTCTCGGGTTTTCTGCTGCTTCTTCACAGGACATCCCAGTTTTATCTCAAAATCTTTCTATTTTATTTATTTATATTGATCTGTAATACACTCTGTGTTTTCTTTATAATCATAAGAATTAAAAATGAGAAAGTTTAGCTTGATGGGGCAAATTTCATCTCCCTGAGTAAGCAGACTGTGAAGCTACAGATCTGCAATATGTAATGGGAACTTAGTTCAGCTCAATGACCACGAGCTTGGATATCTCTGCATTGTGTTTGATAGCAGTCTGTTTTAACTTGAGAAATATTATGTGGTAGGTGCACCCAGAAATTCAGAGCTTAGGAAGTTCATTAAAAACCCAGCATAGCCTAAAACAAGAACAGTAGTCTTAAATAAACCAGGGTCATTCTTCATTGCCATATGTTCTCAGGTTCTGGATTTTTAAGGTTCATCTTCCCAACATCTCATTCCTGAAGAATTCAACTATGTAAACCAGAATTTATTAGGTTGGTTGGTAGCTGTTCTTCTAGACAGTCATGTTGACTTTGCCATAACCTTAATATCTGTGATCAGGCACAATCTTTGTTTGCTTGTAGTCCAAGCTTAGTGACTCCACTGGCTTTCATATAATGCAACTCAGAATAGCTTTTGTTACGTGTGATGGACAGAGAATAAAACATAAGTATAATAGCAGTAATAGCTATTAGAAGCAATACTCCCCTATATAGCAGCAATAACCCCCACTAAGAGGAGTATGTTCGATTATGTTAGTTTATGAAGCCTTTTCCTCTAATCTGTACAGTTCTACTCACATTACAATATATTCTTTATTGTTTTTTCCCTTTAGATTTTATCAGTGTTGGATGTATATTTCTCAGTCTCTTTCTATCCTTAAGTGCCTCACTTGCTATTACCTTTTTGTATCTTTCTTATTATTTCCTCTAGTTTTACATATAGATATTCCTACATATCTCTTTGAGACAGATAAAAACTATGCTAGGGATATATATTTTGGCATGTTTGGGAACAGTGTAAAGAAAAGAGAAGGACTAATACTAACATAATCACTATTTTTTGGCTTCTCATCAGAAGCAGTGTCTGCACTTAGTCAAAGCTGGGTTTCAAAAGGGGCTGCCTGTCCAATGCTAAGAGGAAGGATAGGTTGTCTCTGTTCTTTCATAACACCCGGAGAATGTACACTGAGAAATATCCAAAATTGGTATCAAGGAAGTTCAAAATAAGATATAACTCATATTTCTTTGCTTTCCAGCTTTCATTTTTCATGACAATATGGATTAGGAATATATAATTTACAGTTTATCTTACTAGTTGGACATTAGCTTTTAAAATATTTCCTTTCTCTTCTTCCAGTGAGTTGTCGAGGGGTTTTAGAAATACACTGATTGTCCAAACTGAAGAATTAAATGTTGCATTGTAGTGTATCAATGCTGCAATGCCTAAAATTTCGGCCTTTGGCTCTGGAAATAGAAGGTACAATGCTGGCATCCACCTGGAGAAGGAGTAGTTTCATATTCACAACCTTTTGGAGGATTCTACCTTGTTTCCTGCTTGGCCTGTGACAGCTATATGGCTACTTTTTGAGACAGATGTGGGGTTGCTATTGGTACTCTAGGCCAACAAATTGGTCCCACTGGAAGATGTCTAGCCTTTGCAAAAGGTACATCAAAAGTTGCATAGCCCAGTAAGAGCAAGGAACTGAAGACTGACTGTCAGAGAAAGGCTAGTGCTGGAATCCATTTGACTTCTATCTGCCTTTTCTTTCTCCAAGTCTCCTCTGACTTTATAAGTGAAATCTTTTTCTTCTATCTGAGAATTTTTTTGAATGATTTATTGGATTATGTGAAGCTTTAAATATTTTCTTTGAACTAAATGGAATGATACAGTCTGTATAATAATTTACCTAAGTTTTGCTTGCCTACATCTCTGTCAATGGTGAATTGCAAAATTCTTTATTAACAGGCATGTAGAGAGTGTGACTGGAATAATTACCATCTCCTGGGCCACAGAATAGTGCTGGGTGGATTTCAACAACTTCCTGAGAGGTTTGTGTGAATACGTATACAGCTGGAACACCAGAATTTGAGTTAATCTCTAATAAGATAACCTCCTTTGAAAAAAAAAATGTCTTGTATGACAGAAATGTTCACAAGTAAGACCAAACTGACATCTCTTTATAGGAAAATATTTCCTCTTTTAACAATTCATTTACATTTCATTGCTATTCATGATGATCTAGCATCTGGGACAAAATGCTAAAACAATTTTCAGAGGCCATTATCCCTTTCCAGTGGTACGCTCAACCCAAAATTTGTTTAGGAGTTTTGCATGGGCACTTGACTACTAAATAAACACTATGAGATGCTTATTTAGCTTTTTCATATCTAAAGTGAAAAGTACAAAAAGTGCAAGAAATCTTGTAGGAAATATAACACTTGGTGAAATTAATAACCTGCTCCCATAAATTAGTAGACAGTTGGATAACATTTGCCTTAAGATAACAATATTTGACATGTTCTATAGTTTACCCTGTAGGTGTGTGCAATAACTAGCCTTTGACAAAAATTTTCATATGGTCCATAAGATGTCAAATTGTCAAAATATTCTTTAGTCCTAGTCTAGACAGAACATTTTCTCTTTGTGACTTGCAGTTAATATGGTCAGCAATTAGTTTGACTTTGAGCACCGTTGCTTCATTTTGGTGCTTGGGTTGTCCCTTGCTCTCTCAATGAGAGAAATTTGCGTTTTCATTCAAGAAAAACTGTCCGGTGAAGTATGTTTGGATGAATCTTGTGCTTTGCATTTTGAGGTTTTTGGGATTTTACCTTCTAGATTCCCTTCATCATATTTCAGGCACATACTCTAGTTAAGTTATGCATTGAAAGACGTGTGAATGATTTATTCTTCACATATAGAGCCTGTACACATTTAGCCGTCCTGACCACTGAAGAGTTTTCTCTAACAGGTAGCCTAAATCTCTCTAATACCTCATCTGCAAAAAACTGAAAACAACTCTTTAAAGGACCATTATGTGTTTGATGACTAAGACAGAATTTCACCATGACTAATTGTACTAGTTACTGAATCTGAATTGTGTAATAATGAGGGTCAGGGATTCGTAATTGGTCTGTAAAAAGGCACCTTATAACAAGGAGCATCGCAAACCATAACAGTGAGAGCCAATGAGGATACTTGTGGATGAGTAATGCTGTTAGCTGTCTGCCAGCTTAGCCAGTTGAAGTGTCATCTCAGAAAAAATAGCAATGAAATCTAGATGTTTAATGCTTGTATGTGTCCAACATTTCTATAGTTACATTTTCTAAAACATTAGGGAAAATCTTTTGTTTATGGAGAAGCAGAGATCTGCATTTATAAATACCTATTTATAGAGAAAATCACGACCAGATTAGTCAGCTAGAGTTCCTGTGGAGAAAAACATATCAAGAAAAGTAATTTATTCTGCTGAGCAATATAAGAAATGACCTCTGATTTTCCTGAGAATTTTTTGACATTTTTCCCCTATATCTGCTTATTAGAATAGCTTTAGTTTCTTATCTCCCACACACTACCTCATTGCACTCTGTAAGAATAGCCCCATGCCTTCCCTTAAAACTTCTGACAATACCACCTTTTCCTCCTCTGTTACAGTATATATCAAGTGTATATCAAACAGATCCATAAGATCTTTGACTCTTTCCTGTGTCTCCTAACTACAGTTTGGTACATGCCAGAGAAACTGAAGTTAAGCTAGCAAGAGCAAGTAGTGACTCCTGAGAAATTAGAACATATAGAATGGTTCAAAGTTTCAGGAGATCTTATACAGCAAATGGCTTTTGAGTGGTCTGAGTGTTACTGACTGGCAAAAGATAGCAAGCACAGGGAGGTATCATGAAGAATATAAGAACTCTGCTGCTTCCATCTTTTTGCAATTAATAGAGGAACAGAATTCTTCAAGTTATGCTTGAGTATTTAGGGAAGAGTGGATTCAAATAGCTAAAGGCTCTCATGAGCCAAATCAGCCAAGGTAATGCACATATCAGTTGATCCCTGTTCAAGGCATGAGTAGTGGGCACTGGAAGAGAACTTAGAAAAAACCAGCCTTTAATTTGCTGAGTTAAGGCAAGATGAATTTTTCTAGATGTCTAAGCAATAAAATCTGTGGGCAGTTGTGATTCATAGACTATAGGCTGATGATTTTCTTGTCAAGCGGGTATCAGTGGGAAGGTGCCACCAGCAACTCCACCCAGATACAAAGTCAAAATATTACAGATTAAAACAAGCAGAAGATTAATCCATTGTCTATTCATAAATTCCAGAAATAACTGTAATGCCTACACAAGGAGCAGCTCACAAATTTTTTAAAATGATGGCTCTAATCCTTTCCAAGGATATCTGCAGGAAATGTGTATCCATCTTTGAAAGTTTCTACTGAATTGAGGGAACTGCATTAAGAGGGTTCATTCCTGTGCCTAACTTGTTGACTAGGCAACAAGGAAGCTGTGGCCAATTGTAACTATGAGGTTCCTATTGCTAGAGGAAAGGAAGAAGTTCAGCTGGATTTAGTCCATCTATCCTGGATACTATACTGCTTTTAATAGGATTAAATGAAAGCTATCTAAATGCAACAACAAAAATAATTCTTACATTATTAATTATAACAAAATAACTAGTGCTACAGAGGAAGTAAAGAGTTCAGGTAAGTTTGAATACCTAATAACAGAGATATGTCTCTAAGAAAGCTTCTGCCATATGAGACCTCAACTAGATAAAAGCACTAGCATGATAAGGCATGTTTGCAAGGCCTGTTATCTGTGGACTGAGGCCGGTAGCAAAACTTTGCTGACAGAAGACAATGGAGAGATAGAAGGTATTTTCTTACAGAGTTATGGAAAAAAAATGTATCAAACTGATTCCAAGCTTAAATATGCGACTCAGTCAGGTATCTTATACATCCCTGTACAGATATTCAGACTGTAGGCTTTAGATTTCTACTTCCAAAATAATATAATAGGATTCCAGTTTTATGAAAAACAAAATCTGGTTCTTTGAGCTCAGCTGTTTTTGTTGCTGCCCAAGGCTTCCAGAAAGCAGCATGGAGTAGATGACCACATTAGACATATGGTTGATATTTTATATAATGAGACTATGGAAAAAGTTGTGGGGACTAGAGTAATTGATGGGAGTAATAAATAAAACTGGGAGAACATTTCAGAGAAAATATCTTAGAAATATGCAGGGAAAAACTGACAGTGTCATTGGAACATATTTTCTACAAAAGCCTGGTAACATATCTAAGACTGCTCTTCGTTCTGTTGACTAGACTCTGCATCACTTGCAAATTAGAAGTACAGGTGGTTTTACGAAGCTTCCCCCAAAATCCTTTTGATTCAAGCAACAAGTACTCATAGCTTGAATCTAGATATTGTAGAGGCTAGACTATTGTCTTATTGTTTGAAATTAATTTGCGCGCTGTTTAAAAGACTTGCATTACTCTACCCCAAATAGCTTGTCTACTCTGACTTTCCTGCATAAAAAACATGCCATATCACTGAATAGATCTGATAAAACTTGTATATTTTTCATGTTTCATGTGATATGAATGATAAAAAAGCATGATATAGCAATAGATATCCCATAATTTTAGCAGTGTTTTCTGGGGGACGATTTTGAAAAAATACTTTTTAGTATGGTTATAGGCTACTGCTGTATATATATAGAAATAAATCACAGGATTTTTTTAACAAGTGATGAAATATTTTGTTTTTTGAAATAATGTACATAAGCAGCATTATGCAACTATATAATTAAACACATTGATCTCAGAAGATAAGATAGTATTTCCATACAACTGCCTCTTATTAGAAGACACTTGAAAGTTTGAACCAAGTCTGAATGTAAACAGAATAGTAATTCTTCAGCAGGAAAGTAACATATATGCTTATATGCATGCTATATTTTCTATCTCACGTTAGATTGTTTTGTTAAATCAGTTTGTCACTGGAGAGTGACAAGTCAAATCTTGCAACATTTTATATATGAAACCCCATATTTGTGCTTTAATCTTCATTTTTCCTTTTCTTTTTCATTTTTTTTCATTTCTTCATCCACTCTTGGCCTAATAGTGAAAGTCCTATATGATGAATAGCATCTTTCCTAGATAATCCTAATTAAATCACTGAAATTTTAATGTTTTCCATGAAAGAAGAGCACAATATCCACCCTCACTTAAAGTATGAAAATGGATAAATCCGGCACTCTTTTCTGAAACCTTCATCAATCTCATTAACACAGGATTTAATAGTTATGATAGTGTATTTTCTTATGCTTATGAAGGTCCACTTACCTGAGGCTGGGTTTCAAAAACTAATGAGATGTTTCAGAGTCTCATGCATAGGAGTCTCCTAAGATAAACAGAAATACTAAATAATAAGCACTAATACTTAAAGGGTTGTAGAAATGAAACCTTACAGCAGATATTCTTCATACCAGTTCATATCTAAAGACTGATTCTCTATAAAACTTCATGACTGTAAGGATAAAAAGAAATATATTATGTGAAAGGAAATCATTACACAGAAATGTTATATTAAAACTGAACTATAAAATAACAATGAATAAAATATATTGACAAAATTCTTTTCTAAAACATGGAGAGGGTGGCAAAATTTGCTCAAAGGTATTTTCTCATCATTTTTTTTCCCCAGGAGGAAACAGAAACATTCTGCACAAACACAAAATATATTGGCTGAGAAAATCCTACAGTGCTCTCTCCTTGATATTCAATATAGGTACCTCACACAACTGTCCTGAGATATATAGCATCAGTAGCTTAGACTCATACATGACAACCACATCCCATAGCTTCTAATGACAATTTTTGACTACAGCTCACTATCACGTTTGCTGAGCAGTTCACTAATGTGGGGGCACTCTGCGCAATGATTTATAATTAATGATTCAATCTTCTTTAGTACCTCCACATGGATACAGCTCTGGGGACGCATCACTTTCTTCACTGGCTGTCTTTGGGCCAAGGAATAGTTCAGGGGAATGGACAATTGTGGGAAAGTACAGAAACAAAACACTCCAAGCTACGTCATGACCCTATGAAGCTCTTGGGATCCCAGCTGGCTGTTGTCATTCCTAAGAGTTTTATTTACACTCATTTTCATCATATGATTTGATAATGAAATATTAATTTTATTTTAAATATGTAATGTTTATAGAATAAAATAAGTGAGCTCTTTTTATCCTGAAAGCTTGTTTTTTTTAAAGAATGTAATCAAAAAAAAAAAAAAGAAAAAATAGAAATATTTAATATAAACATGGTAAAGAAGATTCTTGGATGAGATTCAATAAAGATCCTTTTCAGTTTTCAGACAATATCACACGTAGCAAAATCTCAGAAATGTCAGTTAAGCTTAAAGGACAAGAGACAAGGTAGGTAACTATAGATGAGAAATATAAAAAGTGAAATGCATAAAGGAGACTAAAGGGCAAATGACTAATATTAAAACATAGACATATAAACATATAACTCAGCAGTTCTGTGTCTTGGAGAAATTGCTTCAGTGTCTTTCAGGAAGTAAAATCAGTTTGGAATAAAGGATATACTTTAGAAAAAAAGAAGATATTTCAACGCAGTGCATGGAGATGTAATAATGGAGTATGCTTTTGTTGTTAATTCTTGATGAACGAAGGGTCCCATTTGCCTGCCCAGATCACACGTTTAATCTTCTACCATATTTCATCGGATTTCTTCAGTCCACAAGAAAATTTGGCATATGTTATTTGACATAGTCTAGCACATGCAATTTAAGTCACATATTTAACTAGTGGTTTAAGTGTAACAATTGCTCAAAATATATTTAAAGGAATAAAATATTTTGTTGTATAAAAATATCAAATGACAGTCATTTTCTATGAAAATATCAGCTTTTCTAAGGCCTTCTGTTTTTGAGGTATTATCTAATTGCATTTTTTTTTAAATCCTTTGAAGTAGAAGAGCTTCCTCTTGTAGAAAGCACGGGCTCAAGCTCTACTGGAGATAATGGGATGCATGACTGACAATGTTATCTACAATAAAGTTCAATCCAAAGGGTCCTCATGCTACCCTCTCTGTGGATGTTCATGCTTGGAATTTATACTAAACTGAATTTGATATTGATGTTTTAATTTTGTAAATTTAAAAATGTGTGTAAAGTATTTTTTTCCCTCTTTTTTTATCCTCACTGGCATAGAAATGCACCTGTCTTTGGGCTTGAAAGCCATTTAATATTCTGTGGGAGCTAAACACCTAAATACTCTGGGCATTCTTAAAACATCTATCTTGAAATGCCTAGTTGTCAGTATTTTCTCTTTATAGTGACTGCAATCTTTTGGTCATAATGAAAACTTAAGAGCACATTCTGATGATTTTTGCTTTGAAATGTATTTCCCTCCTTGGAAAAGAGGGAATATATGATATCCATATATGATATCATAAGAAGTGCCAATATGGCATGCTCTCCTAAGATGACTCACTGCGATCTCAGTTTTAACCTATGCACAATATCTTGGACTTAAAACATCAAAAGCATATAGTAAAAACTAATATTCCCTATGGTAAAATTGTCATTTAGAAAAGTTAATAGCAACTTCTTGGTCTCTGTGTCCATAGTAACAAATATCAACCAGTGTTTCTGATAACACGTATATATGCAGCATGTATGCTTTTACTATCTAGACTATATTTTTGGTGACTTGGTCACCATTTCATTGCAATAAGAAGGTCAGCAATATCTTTTATAGGTTTCCTCTAACAAAATATGATGATGAGTCAACCATTTCATGGTTCATGAAAATGATGTCATCAATAAAATGAGGTCATCATTTTCATTAATGCTGAAAGCATTTAGTATTGTTACTATCAATATTGCTATTCCTATTACAACACTGACAAAAATAGTACCTAATAGAATGAACCTTTTCTTTTGTTTTCTTTTGTTTTCATTTCCTAATTCTCTGTATAGGATTTGCTGTATAGAATTCTTCATATAATTTCAAAATATAAATGCTTTTTCCACACAGTTTTACTTAAGCTAGCTAAATGCTGAGGCAGCTTAGATGTGTTGAGAATTAAATCTAAATATCAAAGATTAAATTTGACACCAGATACCTTAAAAGATTTAATGAAAATAGTTGAATGGTGCCTGCTCTGTGCGTCAGACTTACGTTCATTACAATGTCTCTTCCTTTTTTGGATGAAGAACACTCATTCAGGCTGAGTGAGACAGTTGAATTCCGAATTTAGAAGCATGAAGTATCTCCTGGATAATTCAACATTATCCCTTGTTTACTGAAAAGGAGATTGAAGTCATTATTGGGAGCCTCACTCTTGTGTAGACTTACGCACAGCAGAGGCCTTATTGCTAAGTTAGTAAGGCAAAGGTTTTCTTGTTGGCTGGGCTGTCTGGATCTGCAGGCAGAGTACATATACAGTGTACACATACACACTAGCAGAAATCCTTCTGGGTTTTGGAAACAGTCAGAAAGTGTGGGAGAATGTGAACATGAGCAGATCTGTGCTGGTTTGCAAGTAGCTTAAAAAATGCCCTTTCAGCCCATGTATGATGCATAGAGACGAATTAATGCAGTGAATTTGAGTAAACTACTACTAAAATATAGTGATATAAGCAATCAAGCAATTCTGAGGTTAGTCGAGATTAGGGAGACTGTAAATCTTTCTTAAGGGAAGCAGAGGAAAGAACTTGTGATTTATGAAATTGGGGCATGCATCCTGTTACATAACCTAGCTCAAGCAATAGGGTCATATTTAGAGCCCCTGCTCTCTTCTCTTTTGTTGCACTATTGAAAAAGAGGTTTGCAGAAAAAAGTCTGGCAAAACATAAGCCTAACATTTTCCATCAAGATATTGTTCCTCTGCATTAAGAGTGTGATGGATATTTTGGCCTTTTTGTTATTTGAACATCTGACCATTTTATGGTGCGTCTGAAAGTACACTTATAATAAAGCGAATATCCCTTCGTCAGCTCTCCTGGGCAGACTCATAGGATTTGCTTGTCCTTAGACCAGGCCCTGGTGCCAACAGCCCCATTTAGGTTTAGCCCTGTGGCCCTTGCTCTGGGACTTTGTGAATGGAGATGAATTGTGACTGTGCAGGTGTGCTCCAAGTTATTCTCATAGCCCTGGTCTCCTGCTTATCCACTGGGGGACCTTGATACAGACCATTGCAGCTCTCTCTGTGCCCATATAATTGGGTTTCCTTCTACTGGAAAACCTGGGCCCATGAGATGATGATGTGCCACTATTCAGATACATGATGCTCACTAAAACAAAGCATTATTTCCGTTTAACAGTAGAGAAAAGACTTGGCATAACAGAATCATGTTAAAAACTAACTAGACAAACACTTAGGGCATTGAAAACTAAATAGATAGTAGTATTTAACAAGGTAGATCTCCGTAAGAAAACTCTGTAATCACACATGGACAATTTTGACAATTCCTGGACAATTTTGAGCATCTTTCTTAACATCCTTCTCTGTTTTCTCAGGCTTCAGGCTTCCTGACTATGCTGTTAGCTGGCAGCTGTACTGATACAAATAGATAAATCTACTCCACCTAGTCCTACAGCCACATAATATTTAGTTGTTGCATCTATGCTGTTCCGAGCAGTTCTTTTGGGGTGGGTCATCCATATGGTGTTTGAACCCATGCCTTCTCTTGACCTTTCAATTATTTCCGTGTGCCTTTCTGTTTAAGTGTCTAAAATACTGCTAAATTTGTATTGCAACTCAGCAGAACCTTGCTCTGGTTCATCAGGAAGCTGAGATTAGCTGTTGAATGTCCTGGGGCATGATATGAGATCATATAAGAAGTTTTAAGTACGAAAAGCCCACAGATCTTCCGTATGTAGGAGTCAGGGAACAGACTTTGCATAGTCTATCCATACTGTCCTTGGACTCGTGCCATAGACATTTATCAGATGGAGATTAGTAATTGTTTTGGAGAAAGCTTCAAAGAAAACTCCATTAGGAGACTAACATTTCTGTACATGAAAGAAATAGGAGTGATGTGCTGAGGTAAGTTTTGGGTAGCGTAGACATACAAGGATCAAGCCAAAATCTAATGAAGAATGGCCCTCCAGTTGTCTTGTCATGATCCTTATGTGTTTACTGAAAAAAAGCTCTATCTTCAACCAATATTTACTTTATAAAAACTTGTTTCTCATAAACACAATTCTGTTAAACTACATTACCATAAAATTCTCATAGCATATTGCATTTAATATTCACAGAATCACACAATGATTATCTAGTCCAACCTCCTGTGCAGGTAGGATCATCTGGAGCATGTTGCACAGGATCACATGCAGGTGGACACAGTCACCTCTGCAGACTCATTGGTGCAGTCCTGCATATGGTGAGGACCAAGAGAATTATATGATTCTCACCTACTCATCCTTCAGTATCTCTTTCCCACTTTGTTGTAATCAGCTAGGGTTAAGGAACAAAAGTATTGGATATTTCAAGTTACTGGTACCATGTGTTTTAAAATTTGGCTCAGGATCAGTCGTAGAGACAATGCAAGAAGAAAAGTACTATAATGTAAGCCTGGCTTCACTAAAAGTAATGACAAAACTTCCACTGGTACCTGTGGGATTTGCCCCTCAATGTGAGGGATCCATTTACCATCTCTAATAAAATAGCTGGTAAAATCTTTATCCCAGACATACTTTTTGTTTCTCCCAAATTAATTTTATAAAAAGTGACCTGTCTTTCTGGCACTGAGTGACTTAATTGATGCATGCTTTCACTTCAGCCCTGAGGATGGGCTTGGCTGCTGGAACGTAGGTACTCAACCAGGTCTGTTACCAGAGCTGCTATCATTTCTCTGGTAAAAATGTTTTCTTCTGATCTTTCCTGTACATTCTTCAACATCCTTGAAAGAGACATGAAAAATAATCACCCATGAATGCCTCCTCATCCCTGAATGAATGAAAAAGCATACAGAATAGAAGAGAGACAAAAGGTTTGTTTTGTATTGTCAACATTTGTTACTCCTTGCATGGTAATTTTCTACTGCAAGTGTTTTTAATAGTGTTTGCACAGAAAATACAAAGGTCACAATTTCACAACTGATTTGAATAGCAGTATTAGAAGGAGAGTCATAAATATCACCAGCTGAGCTATGCCACTCTCCTTTTTATTGACCTGGAACTCTGAGTAGGGAAAAAAACAAAGATTTAAAACAGCTGCTTAGCAACATCTCAAGGATCTTAGTAGTGAAGGTGTCATTGTTACATTGTTGTCATTTTGTGTTTTGGAACAGAATCTACCCTCCAAAACTAAAACTAACCAGTGTCCTTAATAATAAAATAAAAAATAAAAAATAAAAAAGCGAACTTGTCTGGGCTTTTTGACATTTATTTCTGACCTGCAGGCCCATAGGTAATATCTGGCTCTGCTTTTATAAAATGTAAAGAAATTTTGGTTTTTTAGTGCTGTGGAGCAACTGACTGCTATCCTAACCTCATTTGAATGATGCTGCCCAGTGATGCTGCGAATTTTGACATTTGCAGTTGAGTAGTTACAAAATGCATTAAAGATCCATGTGAAAAATTCACTGTACATGGTCAGTATCGATAGATAAGTATAGAATATATAAAGTAAGATAAGGATAGATAAGGTAGACATGCTCTAAATATTCATAATGAATAAGGTGTGGATGCATTTATCTACAGTTATTCAGTAGCACATGCAATCAATAATGCTCTTTGGTGTCAGTAAAGTTTTTCAGTAAAAGTGCTGGCCCACTCCAGCTGCTCAACTCCGGATCCTAAAGAGGAATTAGTCCTAATTGAAGTTTCTGTCTATGTCCTTTTCCTACTGGAAGTTCACTAAAGTATTTTGTACTTCTACGATTGTTTTGAAAGATTTCTGCATTAGCCTAAGAGGAACAATCTCTAATACCCGAGTTAATTAGAAATGCTCATAGAACCTCTGACACAGGGTGACAGACCTGGCACTTCAAAAAATGAACCTTTTCTTTCAGAGTAGGTGGTGATAGAATTACTGATCATTGCTTTAATTGTCTAGTATTTATAGAACTTGGCCAGGAAGTGGTAAATTTGAGTGCCAGGCTTCCCCTTGGACTGAGGGATTTCAGCTTCTACTCTATTATGAGGCTGCTCTTGCTACAGGGACATCTGATTTGAGTAGTGTCTACTCTTAATGAATTAAGTCACTTCTGTGACAGGAGTTAAAGATTCAATATATAAAGACGCTGTGTAAGTTATGATTGAAGTAGCCACATGGAAGGGTTTAATTTTGGATTCTGGTCCTGTCATTTGTCATAAATAGCACAGGATTAAAAGAGAAGGAAATCCTTCAGAATTCTGGACAGCAGGGTCCAGAACAGAAGTTTTATCTCCTGTAATCTTAACATCATATAAACAGAAGGTGTATTTTGGTAACTAAGTTCTGACTGCTTTGGAAAACATTGCTTTTTTCCCTTCTTCTGATGCACCCTAAAAATTATTCTTGACAGGAAGTACTCTGGTACCAAGAAGAGCATTTATTTTCAAAAGATCCTCAGCCTTTTTTGTGTATGAGAGGAGACAAACAGTGTTTTCTCTTACCCTTCATTTTTACAAGGTGGAAGAAACCAAACTTTTAGTCATTCTTTCAGAAAAAGGGCTCTTACTCCTCTCACAACTCTTGAGCTCTCTCTTGTGTGCATGGCAGTGTGAGATGGTCCAACTTTCACTTCTATGATGAGAGTTGCATGAAGTGTGCATCCTTAAGCGTATTCAGCAATTAAATGCTCTTGATTGACACATGCTAAGACTGCATATATGGCTTATCTTTTAAATGTTCTGTTAAGACATCTATATTTTCTATTGTTATTTCAGTCAACTCCTTACAAGAAATTCTGGATTTGAAACCAGAGAGTAAGGCTTTCTGAACTTGGTTCTGTGATGCCAAGAGCCAAAGGACCTTGAAATGTGTTTCTGCTGCTGCATCCCTGCTGCCAGAGCAATAGACAAAATAATAGTTTTTTTTTTAATGATGAAGATGAGAAGGATATTGAATTCTATAATCAGCAGCTATGACACTTCTCTTGCCATAATTCTGCTTGCTTCATCAGAATTGCCAACAATTACACTGAATAATTTCTCTTTGCATGTGTTTGAAAAACACACTTTATCTGTGGAGAAGAAAGGAAATACACAGTGCGATTCCCAACTTATAAGTTATTATTTTTTTTTTCACAAATGCTACCAGGTCTTGAACACAGATCCTCAACTCTTTAAATGAACACAGATCCTCAACTCTTATGGCAATATTCAGAAAAATAAGACCTATATGGCCATCCACAAAATGAATCAGAATCAATGTGTTCTAAACTATACTAAATCAGTGTGTTCAGCATCATGATGAATTGCAAATGTGTTTCTGTAATGAAGGATGTGTGCGGAGAAAACCTTTTCCATGTATTATCCTGCAGTCTTGAGTTACGGATGTTTCAGGAAAGTATGAACAAACTCATTACTGAGTTATTATTGGTAAGAAGTCCTTATTATGACTAAAACAGCTGTCTTTCCCACTGGAGGATTATTTTGTAGAATATTTTTGCCCAATGTGACTGCAGCTAAGCCAGAAAGGCAGAAAACTTTGGGAAAGTGGCTTTGAGGAGACTGTTAGATAATGACTGTGGGAAGTTACTTCTAGTCTGAGTAAAGAATTATTGACTGTAACAGTGGGGAACAATCCTGTCTTGGCAAGGAGATTGATAACACAATCTAATAAGACTTTTACATCTGTAATGTCTCTGATGTTCTGATCTGCAGCTGCAGAAATAATAAAAAGTCATTTCATATACAGCTGAATTCTTCCAGACTCACTTCTGTTTGCATTGTGGCATGACATCTGTATGGCTCATGTTTTCAGAAGTACTTTCTGAGGAAACAAGGAGACAGGAACTGTTGGATGTCATCCCAAAACAGAGCAAGACTAAGATACACACCAAGACCCAGGATGCTGGAAATGTTCCCAGCCCTTCCGCAGAATTATGCAGGAGATGTTTGCCTTGAAGTGGTCCCACACCCTTCTGTAAAAGCTTTGGCAATACAGAATGGACAACAGAATAAACCTTCCCAAAGGCAATGCAACCTCATCCACATCTGATTTCATATGAAAACGCAAAAGAAAGAAATATATAACAACACATAGATCCTATTTTCAAATACTCTCAGTCAGGACTCCTGCTTAAAAAATATGTTCGTTGTATTTCCTGTCTCTGACCAGCTGAGATCTCTGCCTAAATCCTTGCAAGGAAGAGTTATTTCCAATTCAAATGTAACTGCTCTCTTCAGAGGTAGAGTAAGGTGGCAAGAAGTCCTATTAAAAGTGTATGTGAGGTCCTACTGGGGACCTGAACCTCACCACTATTCCATATCTTACACTCTTGTATGAGCACTGTATACTCTTAGTCTTTACAAAAGACAAAAAAAAACTGCTCAGTCTTTCAGACAATTGATTTATGTCTCTGTGGACAAATAGATTGTTTCTAGCTCTGCAAAACTGGAGGGTTCATATTTTGCTATGGATCATAGTGTCAGGCTGACAGTGACACTCAGGCACATGATCGCTGAAAGACTGCAGGGAGACTGAGGAACTTAAGAGCTCTTGGACTTCCCTTGCAGAAGAGCCTATAGCTTGAAGGGTAATGGGTAAGTTCCCCGTGTAAGTTCCTTGAAGGGTAAGGGGTAAGTTTCGCTGAAAGGAAGTTCCTGCAAACAATACCTCAAGCCTCCAAATCTCTTGCCAGCATTTTTTTTGCCATTATGTTATTCTTCCTTAGTAAACATGCTGTTTTAATTCTGTGTAGCATCACATCATATGGCTTCAATGTGCCCCTGATTCAGGGTGAATTTCACTCCTGGAAAAAAGAGTTGTTGAAAAATCTATAAAATATTTTAGCCTGAATAAAATAAAATATAATTAGATTAGCAATTATATAACTGACTGTAATGCGATCCAGGAAGAACTAAAATAACTCTAAAAAGAGCCAAAAAGAATTTTAATGAAATGTATAATTACAAATTACATATGCAGTAAACAGTGTTCCTCACAGCTTAAACATCCTGTGCCCTATGACCTGAAGTATATTCTATTTCATAACTGTGTCCTCTAGAGGTCCATGGGTCAGTACTGGAACCAAAATTATTTGACATGTTCTTTAATAACACAGCAATGGGACAGTGTGGACCTTGAGGAAGTTTGGGTCCACAAAACAAACTACAAACTAACTTGTAAGATCTACAAACTTTTCCAGTTTGTAAATGTTATAAAATCAGAAGAAATGTTTGAGACACCAAGTGGTTGTACATTCAGAGAAACCTCAACAGGCTAGAGAAATGGACCAACAAGGATATCCTAAGTTCAACAAATGAAAATGCTGAGTCCTGAACCTGGGGAGGAATAACTGCATGCACAAGCTCAGAGTCAACTAGCTGGCAAGCAGTTTTTCTGAGGACTTGGGAACTCCTGCTGGATGATGAATGGGCCAGCGATGTGGCAAAGAAGGTCAAGGATATCCTGGGATGCATGAAAAAAGAATGGTGCCTGCAGGTCAAGGGAGGTGATCCTTCCCCTTGTCAAGCACTGTTAAAACTACATCTGGAGTATTTGGTGCCATACTGGAGTCCCCAGTATAGGAAAGACATGGTCATGTTTCCAAAAGAACATTTTCTGTGTATAATATATGTCTGTATATTCCAAATATAGACAGGACTGCACAGTTTGGTTTTCTTTTCTCCTCAAACATTGTCCCAGCATGCTTGGCACTCTCATTTACCCCTCTATACTTTACCCATGGTACATACAATACTTACATTCTGTATCATTAAAACACTGCCCTCAAAGCACCATATTATTTTAGATGCTCTGAAATAGGAAAAAAAGCATTCAAAAATAATTACACCACCGAGGCAACAGATTTTAAAAGAAGTTGAAGGCAAAATACTTTCTAGTGTGGGTGCGTTCAGCAGTAAAAATGTAGCAAGTAGAATCAAAAGGCGGGAAATTAGGGAAGAGATATATCATATAAGAAAGTAAGATAAGAATACAAAAATATCTAAACTTGTACTGTAAAAGCAGAGAAATTGTGTGGTGCCATAGCACATGGTGCCACTTAGCTGTGATTGATAGACAATGGGCTAGCTCTTCTGCTCTATGCTCCTGCTATATGAAGTTGAAAGGAGGCCAGAACTAGGTGCAAGGGCCGTAAATTATGTCTTCACTACAGTGTAAGGGCCAGACAGACTCAACAGACAGCTGAGATAATTGTGATGGGCAGTGCTGTGATTCATCTGATGTACATATTTTTAATCTACTAATGTTAGGGTTCTCCTTTAAGGGCAACTTCTAAGTTGTCTTGCTGCATGAAAAATATTCAGCATCAATACTAAGAATTTGATTAATCTACTAGAAAATAAAAAGTCAAAATGCAGTGGCATACAATCACAAATATTCATCAGCTCTTGGGGATAGTCCTTCTGAGCACGTTCTCTTACAGTTCAAACTGAGAATGTCCCTGGCTGTCACCACTGTGATATGCTTTGGGCAAACCCTCAGGCATATCATGCTCTTAATAATCCATCCTTAATCAATCCATCCACTCTCTTGATCTAAGCAGCCTTCCTTGGTAAAAATGCCATATTTCACTCTGCAAATGCAGCTGCTTGAGGTGGTACAGGTAGTAGTTAGTTACAACAGATTAGTTACCAGAGTCTATATGATAAACAATATTTTATAGCATTGCGATACCATTGCTTCAGAATAACTTCCTATCTCCTGAGAGCTGGATGACTTTTTGTGCCATGTTGGTATACAGCAGCAAAACACAATTATCAGTTTCGTGTAACAACACCGGTGTTAAAGAAACCCCAATTTGTTAATTGTCTATTAAGATATTTTGTTTATGTAAGTAATTGAACAAAAGCATCCTACTCAAGCTCTCTGTAAACTTTATATTGTATAATGTCATAGTACCATTCATGAATCCAGCTGTTAAGATCAGTTTATGCAATACATGAGGATGAGTGGATTTCTTAATCTGTAGTGTTAGTGCTGATTCCTTTGAGTTATACATGCCATCATAAATATTATATTTTCATATTTCAGATTATATTCATATTATAAACATTTTCAGAGAATCATAGAATCATTATGGTTGGAAAAGACCTTCAACATCATCAGGTCCAAGCTTGAGGTGTATGGCATTTAAAGAATGCCAGTTAAAATAGCCAGAAAGGAAAAATTTTCATCTAGCATAGCATTAGGAATAAATTACAATGTCTGTAGAAGAGACCAGAATAGCTAAATAAATAGCTAAATAAATTCTAGTTTTCAGTCATTAGTGTGTTAGGTTCTTCATCCTCATGCTATTTTATGAATTACCTATGCCATAAAGAATTATTCCCTTTTCCTACCTGACCCTAAAATTTAATTTTCTGTGCTAGTAATTAACAGAAAACTGTTATATTGCTGATTTTCTAATTAAGGGACAAAATACTCCTGTGAATATTTTGTGAATGCTGAAAATCTATTCCTCCTGTTACATGGAAAAAGTAATCCTTGGTAATCCTTGATAAATCCTTGGTAAATCCTTGGTAAAGCTTTCATACTTTCTTGAAATGTTATGGAAACATATATTTGGACAAAGGTGATATGAAAGAGAAGACAAGCTTTTTAAATTTGCTAACAACTTGTGACTTATGCAGAAGAGAAGGGAAGGAAAAATATAATTTAATAACTTGCTATGAGATACTGGACAAACAGCTTAGGCCAAAGTAAGGACTTGACTATTCCAAATAGGCCTTACAATAGGTCTTGACTATTCCAAATGAAGCCCTGTGCCTTAATAATAATTTGAAGAGACTTTTTGCAGCTCAGAAACAACAGCAAAGACTAGGCCATTAGCACTTGATACTACAAATGGAAATTCTGGAAACACAGTGTTCAAAGGAGTCAGGTGTCTTCCATTTGGGATTTGTCTGGACGTAGATATCCCTACTAATGCCCTCTCTTTCATACTGACAGCTCTGAGTTTCACAGAGTAGTATATCATTGATAATACATCTCTCGGGACTCCTGCTCTCCTATTAAAAATTATTTTAATAAAATGTTCTATGGCCCAAAAGTGCAATTCATTCATTATTACCAGGTTCCATACGGATAAAGCATTGAGAATACGAATTTGAAGAGACAGAGAGAGAAATTTAATTGACTTAGGACAGTAGAAACTCAGGCCAATTTGTTCAGGATAGAAAAGGTTCACAAGACTTGTGTTAAAGATACCTTTTATACTAGCCAATAAAACAGGTGAGGACCTGATTGCAAGGGAAAATGGCATTTTATGGCTCTCCATGAGACTAGATACTTGCTGTGCTCAAAATGGTCTTGTCTACAGGTCCTCTTGGCACTGGTTTCTTTTTTTTTCATTATGTTTAGGTCTTGCCTGGCAAAGTCCTTGTCACAATCCAAACTCAAGTCCAAGGAACATACTATCAACTTTGGCATGTATCAGCCAAAGTCAGTATCCCAGATACTTTTCCCTCTCTGTTTATGTTATCTGGTATAGACATAACTGTAAATGTCTGGTAGAGGCTCTTTTGCATGCAGTATTATTATGTACATTTAGCAATGTAGCAGTGTTTTCTCCCTTCTTTACTTTAAATACATAAATATATGTATATAAAGCCAGATTTCTCACTCTGAGGGGCATATATATGTATCTATTATTTACTGAAATCAACTGGAAAAAAAAAACAAAAAAAAACAAAACAAACTAAAGGAAATAGAGTGATGGCTCTCCCTACTTAAGCAAGTGGGATTCTATTCTGGACAACCTCAAGATCAACATATGTAAGTCCAAAATCAGTGGCTTCACACTTTCCAAATGTGTGTGAAATGGCATGAGGATGCCCTCTTGAGAACTTCATACTTCGCTCACCTAGGCATATCTGATGAGGAAGTGTTAAACTAAAGGACATAATCTACTGCCGTATACACCTGGACAATCCATACATTCTCGATGAGCATCACAGTAGGGTAGCTGTTTTCATAAAACCACACAATGCCATTCTTAAAAAGTTTTCAACTTCTTTCTCAGGCTAATTTGTTGTTTATTTTGTTGTTTATCTCCTGGCCTTCACCTTATCTTTCACTTTATCTGACCAAAAAAAATTGGTGAAATCTTCACTCATTACTCATTACTTAGCATTACTTTTTTTTCTGTCTAGGACTCTTTTCATTATATTTTGCTTTTGTGAATTAATTATCTCAATGAAAGAAGAGTCTGTTGCTGTGAGAATTCTGAGGTCTACTTCAGCTTCTTATTAGGATGGTACTTGTTTTGTGGATGACCATAATTTGAAGCTATTCTGCTTTAGTGGCCTATTGATGAACCTTATATTATTTTGCCTCATGGAATAAACTTATTCATGTTTTCTGGAACTTTATGACTTTTTTTTTTCTCATGACAGTGCACATATATCTGTATTTTACTCTTTCTCCCCTGCTATACTGTAGCTTACTTTGCCTGGATGTAAGCTGAATGAATAGTTGAAATGAAACGCACGTGGAGCATTATTCAGAATCCTTGAGAAACATTAATGAAAACAATACCTATTCTACCTTTACTCTCCATTCTGAGTTGGTAGTATTCTAATTCTTTGTTTAGTTAAACCAGTTTAAATGACTCAATGGTGAGATACAATCGATTGTAGAGGGTTTTATTTCTTTAGGGAAATTCTCTAAGACTGCATTTTGGTAAAAGGCTGCTGAGGCTGAAGTCATAAATGACTAGTAATATGGAAAGCAATTCAGAAAAGGTGTTGACTTTTTTATTCAGAAAGGCTCTTGTTCAGAAAAATGGAAAAAGACAGTTGGCTTCAAAATGGATGGCAAAGTACAGTGCAGCTGGACAGACATCTCCTGTCGTCAAGGAAGGACTCAGAAGGATGGAATGTATCAGGGAAACAAGTGTTCATAGAAAAGTTCCCTTCACATAATGCAGGTGAAATATATCAATGCATTAGTGAATGCTGAAGTAAAGACAGTATTTTTCAGTGACTACCAGAGGCAGCTCTTTAAAATGCATTGAGAGCAATATTTTAAAGGTACAAAAATATACCAAAATTTTCACAAAACTACTTTTTTTTCTCCACTTGAAAAATAGAAATGAAAAATAAAGTTGGTAGTCACACAGTGCAGTTTTCAGTCCATTCTCTTGTCTTCTCCTGCTTCCTCCCAGTTTCCACTATATACTTCATATCTGTTTTTCAGCTCCGGGCCAGTTTCATTTCCTCACCATTTCCACTCTCAATTTGGGGAGACAAAAGCACAGGCACCTCCCTCCCTCAAGGTAACTCTTGTCCTTCAGAAATATCACTTCACAGATCATTGTGACACAGCAGTGAAAAGAACACCTTGGATTTCATGATTTAATGACAGTCAGAGACTCTGAGCAATGGTGACAGCCTGCATTCATATGCCAGGCAGCCGTAAGATCTAAGAACTGAGGAGATAGATAATGCTCAGTGTGTGAGAGAGAATAAACAATGTGTGTTTATTGAAATAATGGAGGCTTCTATTTATCTTCAAGGAGCTGCAAATCTTGCACTTAGTCATTAACATGGAGATGCATATTAAGTTCATTAACTCTTGTGTAAGTCTCATGTTAAGTGAGAAAGGAAAACATCTGCTTGTTTCTGTGACAGTATATTTTTATCTAAAATGTACCCTAAGAAAGTTTAAGAAAGTTTAGATTTTAATTAAATTTGAAAGGTTTATTTACAAATAAGAGCAAGTACAGTTCAGCCAAATTATTTATTATTTGTTTCAAAACAGAAGTATTAAAGCACACCAGATAACTCTTCTTAAAGTTTGGTCTGCAGAATTAAGGCACTTTGACAATGTTTTTTTTTTTTCTTACTCCACGAGTAGTTGCTTTACAACTTTTGTAAATAAAGGCAAATTACTTTTACGAGTATAAAACTAGAGTTATAAAAATGACATAATTTACAAACAATCCACATATGTACCAGACATTAGCAAAGCATATTTTGATATAAAAGCCATCAGATCTAGCCTCATTTTATTTTCCATGCAGAGTTAGCTGTTTGCATGCATTTTATGTATCTCTTACACTTTAATAATCAAAAGGCACATTTAGGGAAATGCAACAAAACATTTTTAAGAATCTCAGTATGTGTTTTAGTAAAGATTCCTATCATGGTAATGATTTTTCACATAAATAGATAAAAACCCAAGAAAATCCCAAATATACTTTGAGAAGCTCATTTTTAATGTTTGTTTTCTTTTTAAGAGCTTCCATTAGACATGTTATCACAAGGCATTTGGATATGTGATGTAGAACAAAAAGATACATGTAATATAAGGCATATTTGTTGGTTTAGAAAAGGTAATGTTGTTGGAGTCATTATGACAAAGTTTGATGCACAAAAAAGTATATAATACTACTAAATTGAAAGTGCTACGTTTACAGCTCATATTTCCTTAGATTATTTATCCTAAAAAAATCATTTGAACTTTTCAAAAAATGCTCTCATTTCATTTATATTTCTCATCTATTGGAAAGAATAATAGTAATGAAAAAATACATTCAAGCAGTTGTTCCCTGCTCTTCTTTTTGAGCCCAATCCTGCAAACACTTACTAACCCGGATGAATGGGAATCCTGGTTCTTCCTGAGTGGAAGTTTTGTCTATACCTTCAGCAGTGCCAGGATCCTACATAGCACAGTGCTTACTAACAAGAGTAGTCACATCAGCTCACAATGGACAACTCCTCCTAGTGAGCACTATGCCAGTAGGGAGCATTTCCATCTTCACATCTTTTGTGTGGACTTATGGTTCAGTTTATGTTATGCTAACATCAACATTATGCCATTTTCTTACATTCTCTTTTTCAAAAGAATTTTTCCTCCTCTGAAATATCATGCTGTTAATTTGTCATTCTGTAGTTTCTACCCTGGAAAACTTTTAGGGACGAACTAGTCTTGTCCTCCTTCTTGCTGCACCTCCTGGGAAAAAAAAAGCAATTATTAGCAATAATTATATATAGTACGGATATGCTATATACTGTGTGCACTATTGAAACAGACATATGAGAAGGAAAGAATGGAGCCTGATTATGAATCTTTCACTGTTGTGTTAAAATCAAGGACATTTTAATAATCCCTCAGCTTTTCAGTTGATCAAAATTACGTGGAAATACAGTGATTTATACATGTGGAATCACAGAGTCTGTTTTCGATCCAGTTAGATTCCAAAGTCAGACGTTAGTTTGATGCTTTTAATCTAATTTGAAACACTTTGCAATTGAAATACATAATCTGGTTGGTTTCATATAGCAAAATATAAAATATATAACCTATTTTATTATGAACACTGTAATTGCAGTTATATTGTTAAAGAATATTTAAAGTATAAATAAAATTCTTTCATTTGGAATGCTTTTCTATTTTCCATTGGAATGTAAGCTTTTTAAGTTTTTTTGACAGTTATCATACATGTGGGGAAATAATATGTTATTTCAGTTAAAGTACTTTAAATTATGTTTTATTTTTACCTTGTGTCCTTCTGCTTGCTTGTACTTTACGTACAGGTGCTGCTACAAAATAGAAATGTTGCAATTAGAAATGATTTTTAAGAGTATTTGAGTTAAAATGCGCGAGAAATGTCAGAACCCCATAGCTGACCTGGAAAAGTCTTCATTCTTTTTAGGTTTATAGTAAATTAAAATTTCCTTTTATTACCTTCCTATTTGACTCAATAACCTGAAACATGAACACTAATAATAAATATAAAGATGTCCATCATATACACTCATCAGATTTTGTCAATATTTCAACAATATCTTTTCTTTTTAACAGTTGTAATTAACCATGTTTTTCATGTAGTTATTCATATTGGTCTCACAAGAGGGCTACATGATAAGCCATTTCATAAGCAGGTATGCAGATGCCAGGATAATTCTCCCATGCTCTTCACATAGCAAAAATTTTTTGATGTGTAACTCCAGGTTAATTTATTGCTCAGTACTCAATATTTCATCTTTTGGCAGAGGAAATTCAGGATTGCTCGTGGTGTGCTGTACAGAAATTAAAGATTAGTTATACACACGAAACTCTATCATCACAAGACCTCAGCTGGATTTCTAGCTGTCCTCGATGTAATTTCCAGCATGCTTGGTGTGCAACTGCAATGTGACCTCACAGGAGTATCTTGCATTTAAAAGTGAGTTCATTTTGTCACATACTTTTGTTATATAACATACAGGGTTGCAAGAGTCACTGAATAGATATTACCATTATTAGCAAATATATGTGTTTTCCAAAATACCCACTCTGTGATCAGTAACAGACACTTTTTTCTCTCTTAAAACAATGAGACATTATGTAACGGTGATATCCCTTGCCACTTTTAAAGGTGGTATCAGGAAAAAAAGCATTTCATAAACTCAAGAGAAAGATTTTCTGTCACTGTCACAGAAACGTGATGTCAGTAGAAGATGGACTGCAGTATTTTTTGTTTCTATAACCATAGAGCACCCTAGTACAATGGAGAAAGTGATAGCTGTGAGGAAAAGGGTCAGGATGCATTTTTCTAATTCTCCCTTATAAAACTTTGTGAAATGAGTGGAATTAATGAAGGTAAGAAGAAGTTACGACATAATTTGCCTTCATTTCAGCAACATCTCTTAGAAGTGTACTTTATCCTGAGGTACAAGGTATATAAAGTGTATTGTTCTGAGACATGGGCTGCATTGCATTTCAGGTGAGGCTAATTATTGTGTATTTGCACTGAGGGCAAATATCTGTATCTGCAGAGGGCAGACCATGGTCCATCTGAATGTGTTTACTTTTGGGTGCCCCATGGTAGATGATCACACATGCTATTAAACATTTGTCCTTCACATTCAAACAATATTTGATTTTCCTGAATGCTTTGCACTTTTCAACAATGAAGTTATACAAAAAGTATGATACAGTTTCAGATGATGTTAGAGAATGTAGCATCAACTTCAAAGTTTAGTTGGTTCTTTATAGCGTACTCTGTGTGTGTTTAGAGACTTCTACACCATATTGCCCTATATATACAAACATCTGGCACAGTATATCAAATCACCTACATGGTTATGCTTGTAGAAAAAAAAGAGTCAACTAGTATTTTACCAATGACCACTGTGAACTCTCCTATTGTAAGGTTTACTTAAACATATACTAGAAACTTATTTCTTTTCCCCATGAGGTGTTTCTTTCTGTGAACTGGTATTTTAAATGTTGAAGGAATAAATAACTTCATATTTTTCCTTATTAGAATCAGAATTGGAAACAGAAATACACTCAAATGCAGAAGAAATACAAACCAAACCAATTTTTTAAACTTCTAATGAAGTTAATTCTCCAACATGCAAGAACAAAAAAAACTTTAAACTTGAAAAACTAGTTCCTAGCATATATGTGGGCTGAATTTTCTCTCATTTAAGAATTTCATTTTGAACCTCAGCTCTATTAAACTTCTTCTGATCCTAGGAATTTCCATCATGTAACAACTGAATGGTAGAGAAAATCCACGACCCTGAGAGATATCTATGCAGAAGGTAAATTCCTTCTTCCTGTTTTTTTCCCCAAATTGAGAACCTCCCACATCAACAAATCATATTAACAGTAATACAAAAATACAGTCAAGTTCAAAACAACTCACGTGGTCTTCTACGTGCTGCTTGGAGAAAAAGCAATCCTCACAGTATGTAGTCTTTCACATATTTTACTTAAGTTTTATGCTTAGACATTTCCTCTTGTCTATGACATCTACCAAACCATTTATTTACTTAGAACCACAAGATAAGCCTCAACAGTCTTCTCTGCAATGCCATTGGAATAATTGATTTCTAAAACAATTATAAAACTCTTCTTACTGAAACTGTGGCTTCAGACCTAAGAGATTTTCATAAACAGATACTATAAACCCCACCTGAAAGGATGCCTTCAGAAAAATCAGATCTTGGTGCTAGTGGAATTTTTAGGGAAACTAACCTTCCAGATGGACTCTCTTGATTTCTCTCTCGAAAATCTGTGGCTCTCCCTCAATTACTTTAGTAACCTTGGTGTACTCAGTTCCAGCTATGGTAAGCATTAAAAACAAATGAGTTAAGTCTGGGATAGCATTTCTTCCAAATGTAAGGAACCTTCAGTGGAAACAATGTAATTTGGAGGTTTAAATGTATGCAAGCCACCAAGTTATACGTGCTGTAAAGTCCGGTGGATTTCCTTGGCCTTGACACAAGAAGAATCAGCTTCTCTATGACTAACAGCCATTCATTGCAGGCTTGGCTTGAAGTTTTGCTTCAACCAAAGCTTGCAATTGTAATAAGTACTGTTGGATATTATATGTGGTAGATTATATCCCATGTGATTTTTAAAAAAACTTCAAATAATGGGAATCCATCCATTTGTGACTGGTCTCATGATTAAGGGGTTAGGAAACTTTCAGTAAAATGGAAGTGTTCTGATGTGAACAAGCAGACCATAAAGTACATCTCTATTATCACCCTCAGCCATAAAGTAGCTTTTTCAGCTAGAAGGATGGTTTTGTCATGGTGGCCAAGGGTAGCCGACTGGATAAATCATAGAAAAGATTAGAGAAGATTGGATAAAAACAAAAGATATAACTCTTTGGTCCATTTGGTCCATTCTATAAAGCTTATAAAAACTGATCTATAATAGCAAGGAGAAGAAAAGAATTCAAGAGACAATGTTGTCATTTCAAAATTTACTCAGGAGAATCAATCTATATTCTACACATCTGTAGCATCACGTTCTAAAAAGTAAACAGAATGAAATGAATTCAGATATTCTAAATCTGCTCTAATGTACACTAAGGGAAAAATCCTTATCCATTATTTTGAGTTTCTGACTCAACCTTTACTAAACAAACAAACAAAAAAAGCAACAAAAACAAATGAAAAACAACAAAAAACACTTGAATTCTCCTTCTGATTTTCCATTGCTATTACAGATAGTTGTTCTCAACTATGCATTAAGTAGAGAACATTCCAGATTTATGGATATAGATTAATTTCATAAGCATAAGTTCTTTTACTAGTTTTCTACAACTACTGGTTATTTATTGTCAAACTGTTAGAATTGAGAGAGAGAGAAAGAGAGAGAGAGAGAGAGAGAGAGAGAGAGAGAGAGAGAGAAGGAAAGAAAATCATTCCTTGGGATGCTAAAAGAGAATTAAAATTAATGTCTTGATATCCATCACCTGTAGTATTTAAAGAGCAATGCTAAACATGCCTTTTATTATTATTAACTCGAGGGCAATGAATATTCATTTCTGGAGAACTGAAAAGGCAGTTGAATTTAGTCTATTACAATACTTTCCACTTCATAAGTATTTTCCATATATTCAAATTTGCTGGGGAAAAAAAAGATGTATGGAATATTCACAGCTAGTGGAATAAATCTTCATTGCTCCCCTGGGTTATAATTAAGATAACTTTTTAAAGACTGAAAAAAAATAAGATTGTATTTATCTTGTCCAATATCACAATAAAAAGGATTAATCAATCTTTGAAATTTAATTTATTCCATGGATACTTGCTACTTCATACATGAAATTCTATGTTTTTTCCATTAAAATTATACTTCAAGTAGATCTTTCAGTCTTTAAAATGTTAAGATCGATATATCCGAGAGAGGTTCCAGATACCATAACCTGTTACAAAAAAGGTTAATTGTAATACGCTCAGTTACCTCCCTGCAGAAGTCTTTTGATTTCTTCATCTTCAAGTAACTGACCATCACCTTCAATGAATTTGGTCACCTTGGTAACCTCTGATAGGATACAGGTTTATGGCAAAAAAGTGATTTACATAAAACATTTGACAATCCTATAACAGAATATTACTGAATGAATACTATTACAGCATTTGGTTGAATCACAAAATCCATATACTATGACAGTGAATGTCATGCTGAACATTGAAAACACAGTACTGAGTAACAAGCACAGCTTAATATATAGTAGATCTAGACAGATTCAGCTGTACAGCTGACTGGAACACTAAGCTTAGAGATTCAAAATAGATCACTGGATCTGAACATCTCTCAGTTTCTGATGTTTAAGGTGAACAATTTGGCTGAAAACACAGAGTATGCCTTTAGTAATTAAATAAATAATTATTATCAAGGAACTTTTATTTTTAAAGGGAAGAAAATAATGATACAAACCTTCTTCAAGCAATTTCTTTAACTGTTCTTCATCATCTGTACCACCTGCAGTAATTCTGGTATATTTTATTTCTGGACCTGAAAAGATGTTTAAGAAAAGACCTGAACCAAATGCAATAGTATTGCCTTTTGATTTCTTTTCTTTTTTTTTTTTTTTTTGGCTTTTTAATACTTAAGATGGTTTGAACTTTAACATGCATATTCTACGTTGCAATAGTTTTATCTCATATTGTGTTGAAAACGGAGCTGTAAGATAGCTCCAAAGTGTTTAGTGTTATTTAACAAAGTATTTATAAAAAAAAAATTAACGCACAATGTAAATATCTGCACATATTCTTAAACTAACCTATTCTTCGTCCTTTTTCTTTATTAGGTTATAGACCATATCTTTTTATTATTTATTATTGCTATGAGTCATTTGAGAGTTCAGCCCACTGATTTTTCATCAGCTTTTGCTGGTGGTAAGAGAAGGAGGTATAAGTTCTGGAATTTTGGCATTATGTATGAACAAGGCAATAACCAAAAGGGATATTAATAAAACCTACAGTTCAACAATTAGAAATCACTGTTTTCCCTTCGCTCACATAAATTTTCTGTGTTGAAATATAGCCCCTGATTTATTCAGAAATAATCATTCCTTTTCAACGAGTAATTTTCAGTGGAAAAAATAATTCTATGAGAATAAATCCAGATTTCTTACTTATTTCTTGCCTGAATGATTTCATAATTGAATATTAAGATTTCCTAAATAAACAGAATCATGACTTTCTGATAAGTCATTATTCTCCTAGAAAATTGTTCTTCCTTTATAACTATTTTTCCAGATATTGTGTTAGCTGTCTTGTTCATGTAACCGAGAGTGTCAAAATGTATTAAGAGATAATGTGTTAAGTTCAATACCACTCTCTTCATTCATCAATTTCTGTAAATTTTATAGATTTCTTAAACACAAAAATCTCTATCACATGTCAATAAAGAAAGGATCTGGCTAAAGAGTTTAAAAGTTACTTAGAGAATAGAAGTACACAAATACTCTTTAATTTTATTATATTTTAAATCAAAATCAGTTTCTATGCTGTGGATTTCACAGCAACCTATGCCTCCCTTACAGAGAAATAGAGACAACTTTTCTTTATGAACGGACCGCGGACTGCCAAGGGAGCCTGTGATGACATGCAAAATTAGGTAGCTGCATACTGAAGCTACCTCTTAGTGAGATGAAAACTACCTAGACATATCCAAACCAACACTGAAGTTCTCTAAGGTCTTTCTTTTTTTAGATCAGGCCAGACTAAAAATGAAATAAAACGAGTCTCAATGTGAAGTAGTAGCAAAAAAAGGCATTTTTGAAATATAAGGGGGAAAAAAAAGATGATTTTAATGTTTCTGCATGCTGATAAAGTATTGCTTCAGTTGCTGTATATACATGTGTACTAGTCAACTCTCCAGGAAGCAACAGTTTAGGCATTAAGATGGGACTTAAGTTGTGCTACTTTTGTATATAATGGAGAACTTCATTAAGTATGAATAGCTCCATGTGACATACCTTGAATAATTCTTTCTTCTGTTACTTTTTTCTCTGTCACTTCCACAGGTCGCCCATCAATGATTTTGGTGTATGTTTTAATAATTGGTTCTACAGAGATTTTTAAATTGGAAACATTAATCAAGCAATGAACAGTTTTGGGTGCTGTTCTGAGGCTCCTTTTCGCATTGCAATTTAAAGAAGCACACAGGCACTATCATTTCATGAAAATCATCAGAACAGAGAAGAAATTAAGTTCTTCCTAAATTTAGGGTGGCCAAATGTATTTTTTTTCTTTTGAAACCACCCTGGATATAAACTCTTAACTGAACCCAGCAAAGCTAATTTCTTTGATTGATACAGTTGCAGTGACCATGCGTCTGATTGAAGGACAAGATCCAGTAAATAATTCTTAACTGAAACAGACAGCATGCACAATATTTCTAACACTGTCTTGAAATAGCTATAAATTACAGCTAGGAAAAGGAAGGCGAGAGGAAGGCGAGAGGAAGGAAAGGATCAGTATGGTAAGTTAAAATTAAATGATAAAATGAAATTTTAAAATTCCAGGAGGACCTCTTAAAAACAGATCAGACATCTAGTATATCACACTAAACATATACATTGAAGTTAAACTTGACTGGGAAGAGTAAATGTTTCAAATTTTAACTAGGCAAATACAGCTGCTGAAAGCATACCAACCTCCATGAATCACTTTAGTTATTGTTTCTCCTTCCCTGACTATTTTGAACTCGGGTTCTCCTTCAATTAATTTAGTCAGCTGTGTAATAGATGGGTCTGCAATATAAGAAAAAAAAAAAAGTTACACATATTCATTAAAATAATCCATGGAGCCCAGGCAAATCTGGTATTCACCCTTGTACTGCAAATAAACCACAATTACCACAACAGTGGACTTCTGAAATCTCAAAATATATCTGCAGAAGATGTACAATCTTGTACTTCCTCCCATATTACTTTAAACTTCAATCCTCTTGCATACTTACTATTTAGAAATCCACTGGGTACTGCATAGATGGTATTTTTGATATTTGTTGACAAACCTGAGGCAAAACCAGATAACTAGCAGAGAAAAAGAAGTCTTCCCAGGTATATAATGTTAATACGATTGTTCAGTGGCATTGCTAGAATCTTGTAGATCTTGCTCTGTTAGTGATTTACATGCAAAGTATTATGTGAAAATTTAAAAGATAGCTTCAGAAAGAAATGTTTGTCATACTTTTCCTCCTAACTGCACAGATATCCATGATGAAATAAGATATTTTAACCTAATTCCCTTCAGTTTTCTTTTTAAAGTACCAAGACTCAGACAGAGGTCACACAACTTAAAAGAAAAAAATAATGCAGATGTCAATAGGATGGTTGTAAGGATATATGTCAGCATTAATGGCAATCATTCTTTATTTGCATGGGAGAAATCATCTAGATTTCCATAGTCAAAACAAATAATTCTGTAACCTCTTAATATGTGCACTCCATGTAGACCACTCTGATCAAAGCGTATCTCTGACTGACAGTCTGTTGCAGTGGATACTAAATAAATTAGGGACATGCCATCGATACCGTTACTTAACAAGAATAACATGATGCTCTTTCTGCCTTATTTCCTGATCAGCTAGAAAGATAGCACTGTTTTCAGAATTTTATTGTCATCCCTTTCTTTAAATGACTCCCACAGAGGATGGCTGTACATATAAAATATTTAATTATTAACTAGGATTTAACATTAATGTTTGAACATATGTTCAGTATGCTAGTGTCCTTCAATAGTAAGAAAAGCAAGCATTTGTTATTGTTCACTTTTCTGGTGAGAAAGATCTTTAAGCCAAATAATTCACTTATTTGCTGCAGATGAGATCCTATGATGTGGTCATAATGGTATCCAGTATAACAGAGCTCTCTCGAAATACTCAGACTATGACTAGGTGAATGGCCATCTCTGTTTATTATTATTATTATTGTCATTATTTTCTAACTCTTCTGTTTGATAAATTTTCTTAAATATTGAAAGAATCTAGCAAGTTACACTCTCCTGCTTCTGTCTTAAATTTAGAGGTTTGGTTTTTTATTTGGAGAGGTTATTGAATAACACATACTGACAGATCTTATTAATACCGATGAGAACATATTAAAAGTAAATTTAATGCCATTTATGTTTGTAAATCCTCTTTTTAACTTCTAAACTACTTTATTCTCCTCCATAATCAATACAGTGCATGTATGTGGAGCATAAAGTTCGCTGTCTAGTCTGGATGAATCCTTTGAACGTGTAATCCATTAAGAGTTCAGTTTCAGCCAGATTTAACTCCTCACATCCCTCTGAACTTGCTTGTGTGTTGTCAATGGAAGCAATTTCAAAGTAGAAAATGCTGAGACAGGAGAAGCAGACATCACCTTCTAAAATCACTTAGAAAATGATTTTTTACTGAAATTGGTCTTGTATCATGAACTGATGGAACTTCCTGTTATAGTTTACAAAAATTAACATGGAGCTTTGCTAAGCTGCTGCAGCGCAGTCTTGTGCCTGTGTGGTTTTGAGAGGAGCTGCAACTGCTATTGCTATTAGGAAGCTCTGAATGGCCTAAATTGGCTTTACAGGCTGTTTCTGAGTCACCAGCAGGAAGGCTATGCTTGCCAGAGATCATTCCCTGGACCATGTCCCAAAGCAGAAATACCGTGCTGGCAGTGGGACACAATGACTCTTTAGTGTTCGTTAACTTATACAATTATTTATTCTCTCTTTGGTGAATAGCATTTATTTGTACATTTGATTACAGCAGTGATTTTTTTTCTTTAAAGGAGGTTTTTGTCTCACCTAAATGTTATATAAATGACCTAAATTTTCTACCCTGCCTCTGGAATTAGTGGATAAGAATGGATACCTTCAATGAGTGATATTCTCTTTCACAATTAAATCATTAAGAGTGATTTCATCCTAATGAAAATTTCTAAAATATTTTGGTTGAATTGCCATATAGAAGAATCTATTCAGTTTAATTGCCCTGTAGCCTTCAATAATTTACTAATGGAGTCTATGCACAGATCTTGGTGTCTATGACACAAACTGCTATGATGCATAGACAAGCTTCAGAACAAGTAACCTCATTTGGCTTCTACAGTGAGGAAATCCTCTCAGAAAAAGTTATTCACAAATCTACACAGTTTTTTGAAGACATTTTAAACTCATTTTCCCTTCAATTTTTCTCCATCAGAGTAAGCACTTTTAAGAGTGTTTATACACAGAGTAATACTTTTAAGCACTGTCATTTCAGTTGGAAACAGAAACTTACTCTAGCGGCATTGGTCTATTGAAACCAAAGGTATTTTACCACAAAAACCATTTACCACAAGTGCTTTTGACAGACTCAGCCCCATTTATTTTTCTATTCAGTCCCACCACCGATCTTAAGATCATGCTTTTCCTTCAAAGAACAAAGAGGAATAAAGTTTGGCTAAGTGTCCTTTCCAGGCATGTGACAGATATTGGTATTTAGAACTGGTTGCAAAATCTAGAAAAAGGAACTGGTCATTAAATTTAAAGCTTAAGGAATAAACCTGCTTCATGTTTATAAATAATTTGTTTAATATAAAATGTTCACAATATTAACCTTTCATTTATTGGAAATCTGCTTGGGACATTTAAAAGGAATGCTTTAAAACAGACATTAAAAATGTCAAAAAATGCCAAAAAAAGGTATCCATTTGGGAAGAACAAATCTAGGACATTTTTTATACAAAATACTTCAGCCAGTTCTAAGTGCAATATTTGTATCTTTGCTTTTCAAGCAAAGTGCTGAACATCCTGGAGTTATGTAGAAAAATGCATCCTTTTACAAAATTAAATAGTATATATTCTGTATTCGTATACATATACATATGTATACATAGATACAGAAATATATCAAATTAATAAGGTCCTCATTTACCTTCCTTTCTGATGATGGGCTGGACGTTGCTTTCAATTATGTTAATCTCTGAAAGTACAGAAATTGGAATATAAAGTGCATTCCACTCTTACTGTTTCTGTAAATTACTGATCAGTTATATTTGGTCTGGTTATAAAGATTTGGTAAAATCACAGTGATATTATTCTTTTTGTTAGGGAACTCATGTGGTCAACACTTAAAAAACTTCTGACTTCCAGAACTATTACTACACTTCATAGAAAATCACAGACAGCAGCACTATGATGGCCTTGGAATTAATTGGAATTAAGTCCAATTATTATATTCAATTACTCGAAAGAAATTTCTGACAGATTGTCATCCAACTCTTGTTCATTCCTAGAGGCATTAATTGGCAGAGCTTCCAATCTTTCCTATTGCAGTGTTTGAATAAATCACATCACATCAGTCATAGAGATAAGTGCTCTCTTGCTCATAAACATAAGTGCTCAATGTTCATAAACATTGATTCCTGTGTTGCCTTCCTAATTGTATGCCCTTCCTTATTCCACAAATCTTGACATCAGGAGATCCACTCTGAATTTTCAAAAACCTAATGCAGTATTCTCAATTTTTGTTGAAAAATGTGGGTAGAGTCTCACAGAAATGTAATAATCTGTCTAAAGTTCACTTTCTAACCTAGGCCCAAACCCCAGCAGGAAGGCAGCAGGATTGTTTAATAACAATTGGGTTCAAAAGACTCTATTTTGTATTCAGATACTAAAGGCAATTCCCTAAAAGACTGTAAAAGAGCAAGAAATGTTCCTCTTTTAAATCTGTTTCCTATAAAACAAAACAGACATAGCAAATGCCTCTCACAAAAGACTTATACTTGAATATATGAAAAAGTGGAAGAAATAAAATTATCGCCCTTCTCCGAGAAGATGTGAAGAAGAAAGCATAATATTTGGGAAAAAAAATAAATAAAATACAGTAACACAAAAAACAGAAATATTCTGCTTCTCTACTCGTGTTTCATTGGCCAGTATTACTGCTGGCCAATCACCTTCTTTTTAATTGAAAGAAAATATTTATAATTCAAGTTTTGAACTGGCAACATTTAAAAGGAAATATCAAACCCATCTGGAAATATTCAAAATGAACTTACTGTAAAATGTGAGTGGAATCTCTTTGAAGGTACTGTCACGAACAAACTATAATAAAGAAAAGTCATTTTAAAAATAAAACAAGAGCACTCACTTTTCAGTTTTCTAAGTAATGTTGGCAGAATTCATAGATTTATTGATCTAAGGCAGTCTATGCTGTTTGCCCAGGTCCTCTCATTTATTCATTGAGAAAGAATGTAATCTCAATAGAGTGCATGAGATGATAGATTAGGATGCCTGTTTCTTCACAGGCTGTTGGGACTGAAGGATCTAATAGCTTAATAATTTAGCTAGTGGTATTTCTTTCAGACAGTGATTTCCTCAAGCCCTGATAACTGACATATCTTGCTGATATGATAGACCATACCTGAAACAGAGCAGGTCTGGGCCAGGTCATAATAGAGTTATCCACATGCAAATAATCTATGATTACTTGCTGCTGAAAACTGTAATTTCTAACTGTGCAGTGTATCAGTCACCATTCCTCTTAGATAATGAGGAGTAGTTAAAGAGTTGCCCACTGAAGAGAGGGACCAGAAATTTGGTTTTGAATGACAGTTTACATGACTTTGCAGGTCTTTACAGAGGACAGACTGCTCATCATTTAAGAGTACCTTAATTTCAATGTACTTAATCAACTTCTTCAGGATTGTGAGCAGCTGATCATTCCCAACAGGCAGATCTGACAAAGGAAATAGGTATATTGTAAGAGGAAGCATATGCACCTTCAACTAATCATTTTACTTCCATTTACACTGATCTGGAGAGGTTATCCCTCATACAATATATTTGAATTTATACATTCTCCTATATTAGTGCAGAATATATCCCAAAACATTTTTTTATTCAAAATATTGGACTTTCAAAAGTTTTCAAAGGAGCTCCCATGTTTTTAGGCAAGGGTCTTCCATGAAATGAGTACTGAAATAAGTTTTTTGTTTCCTGTTCTGCTCAGATATTGGCTTTTCAAATGAATTATTTTTTAAAGTTACTGTACCTACATACACAGGAGAGAGATTCAGAAGTTCTGTGTATAAATTCTATACATTTTCTTCTAGAATAAACTAATACTCACCTGCTGGGTATAGGAGTTTATCAATAACATGAATGACACCATTAGTTGCCATAAGATCAGATTCTCTAGATTTCAGTTCATTAACCAGAAGTGTATCATTCACCTGAGAAAGAATGAAAAGACAACACAAGTTATCAAAGACATTAAAAATGAAAAAAACCTTTTAATGTCACTTTTAAATAAACATGTTTTATTCTCTCATCTGGATAGAGAAGTAGTGTCAAATTCTGGTTAAAAGGTTATATCAAGAAAACTTCTTTTAAATACTTAACTATTTTCAAGTACAGTTTGCCTCCTTGGATAGTTTTAAGAATATTTGTTACACCAGGTTCAAAGCCACTTCCAATGGACACTCCTTGTATCAAATGGTAAAGGATAATGTTTCTGAGAGCGTTTTTGTCCCCTATTAAGAAAAAAAAAAGGAAAAAAAAAATGACTCTGGCTAGTTTCTTTTGGGAAATACTAAGGATTCACATAAGCCTGAGTTACACTTAAACATAGCATGAATACGGTAGAAACACATAAATTTAGCTAGCCCGGTAAAATTATGCTAAAGGAAAAAAAAATCATACAGCTGAAAGGACTTAGAACATATTCACAAAAAAATGCTATGAGAACTCCTCAACAGAACAGCAGACTACTATTTAACATTTTCTTATTCTGTATTATCTTCTCCTATTTGCTTGCTATTCCAATCAGATATTCTTAACCTCTTCCTAATTAACCTCCTCAAAATATTCACAAACACAGAGTTTTCAGAACTACTAAACATTGCGCTACTAGATAAACTTTAGCCTTAATTCCAATTATCCTTTTCCAGCCACAGTCTTCTAAAATAGCTGGGAATAACTAACAGCTCTAAATGCACACATCTTGTCCATATAGGACAAGATAAAGTTATTCTTTCATTCAAGGGGAGTAGAAGAAAGCTATGTGGAGTTCTGGGTTTACCTTCTCCTATAGAGAACAGAGATAGTGTAGAAGTGAGCAAAATAATCTTTTTTTTGTGGAAAATTTCCACACTTCAAGTCAAAAGGGGCAACACTTTCAAGATCATCTTGAAGGAATGAAATGAGTTCTAGAGCCCAGAACAGAGTCCTGGCAAGGTTCCTTGGAGCTTAGGATCTGCAGAGGTTCATATTCCCAGGATGGGCTGTTCCAGAGCTGGAGCATTGCTGCTCCACAAGCTGCCATGAGGCAAGGTACAAATAAAGCAATTTCAAAAAACATGTGCTTTCCAATACATAGAATATTGATTATATTACATCTCACGTATTAGCATTATATGCTAATATTTCTTTTTCTTACTACGAGTTTCAGTCTTGATAAAACTGAAGTGGAAATATTATCCACTTATATTTTTTTCTTGCTGTTTCTTTCAATGAACCTTGAACCCTTTTCTGCTTTTTTCTTTTGATCACTGATCTTGCAGTTGACTTTACTACTGAGATGTAATTAACTGTTCATTTATCTTTGTCAGATTTCCTTTGTTCTATGCAAATTCCTTACTGCACTATAAATAACTTTTTAAAAAATCCTGAAAAAATAGTATTTTCTAATGCTTCTTCAAAACCATATTTTTTTTCAGATAAAGCAAAATAATGTTTTGAAAGAAAGCCAGTATAAAGCTATAGAAAATAATTTGACACAAAAAAATGGATTTTTAACTGCAAAATCAATGGGGCATGTTAAGATCTCAGACAGCTGTCACAGAAAGTAAGCAGAAATTAGGCTAAGTGATAAGAAAAGCTAAATAAAGCCCTTGAAAACCAGAATGGGAAATATATTTATATTCTGAAATGTAGAAGTAATGTAAAATGGCATTGACTTTGGATACAACGTGAAGTTGTGAACTGAAGACTCAGCATATTAGACATGATAAACTCAATTTATTTTGCTTCCTATGGAAATCTCATCTTAAAAGAGGAGCTATGGTATCTATCCAGGTATTTCCATCCATAACCTTGAGAAAGCTTTTTCCTATCTACTGTTAGTAAGTTAATTTAACTTACTATCTACTGTTAGTCAGTAAGTTAAGTGTAAGTCAGTAAGTCATTAGAAAGATTAGAAGCCAATTTAGACCACAGACAGAACTTCAAATTGTTGAAGAGGTGATTTACATTCACTGTGTGTCATTAGTGAATTAGAGTTTAAACAGAGTGGGCTTAGGACAGCAGCTCATCAGGGCTCTGAATTGGACCCTTTAATGTCATTAAGAATTCATGAGATTTGGACTCATATTTATGAACTTTGATCTGAAAAGTGCAGGAGTGTAAACTGTGACTGACCTACATGTTGTATTCAAAGCAATTACTCTTCTCCTATTTGAGTATAGGCCAAATTCACATAGGTCAAAAATAATTTAAAAATATTTCTAATGCCATGGCCACAGCCTATTCTTCTGGTGAGAAAAACCGCCTGACAGTTTGAAAGAGTCAATGTGCATTCCTTCTCTTACTCAGATGAAGCTCAGAAGCTCACATGAAGTATGACAATAAAGAAGCTGCTTCAAATGCTGTGATAATCTTTATAATCCAGAGTTTAAAGTTGTAAATTGAAAAAAAATATATCATAAAAGAAGGTCTAGAAATGTAAATTCACAACTTTCTTAAGGGTGATGTCTTGAGATTACTGGATAGAGACATGAGATAAAGAAAAAAGAAAAGGGAAAAGCAGGAAAGGCAGGAAAGTTACAGGTTGCATCTAAAGCAATGATGACATTTATATTAAGAATATTAATATATATTTAGAATAGAAATTGGATATAATAGGAGACTATGCAGCTTAATAAGACTATAAAAAGAATGAAGGATTAAAAGTTGATGTTAAAATGAAATACATATTTTAACTTGGAAAGTAATTGCTCTTTGGAATAAAACATCAAGAAATTATACTTTTTATTTTAAATTAAGGTTGGATACTTTTTTTCCACATATATATTTTCTCTGCCAGCTAGGGTTTACTTTGCTACATTGTATGTGCTGCTATATGTAAAAAGCTAGGTTATTAGATGTCTTTCCTTTTGTAAAAATTAGACACCTTTCCCATTGATTTCAACAGGCCAGGATTTTACGCTTCTTATTTACATTTCTAATTTTCTTAAGCTACTTACTTATCAGTACAGCCTTGTCATCATCAGTCAAACCTTTAAAAGCATCATTGGTTGGAACAAACAGAGTCCATTCTCCAGGCCGAGAGAGAACATCATCTAAATCAGCAGCTTTCACCAGACTGAGGAAAATGCTGTTTAAATCAGACAAACAAACAAACCATAAGCGCATTTTGTTGACAATTAATACCCATTCTTTGGTCTGGATACTTAGCAACCTAGTTCTAGTACTGCAAGCACTCCAACTGTTTCCCAGGAATAAATATACTGGGGGAGGAAAACGAGGGGAAAGAAAGAGAGAAGACTGTCTTATATTAGTAAGCTGAAGAAGAAAGTATTTTGGGAAAAAAAAATATTGGCAACCTTGATCAGAGCCAAGTTCATTGAATAGAAATCCCACAGGTCACCGACATGAAGGGGGAACTTCAAGAGTCATAACAGTTTTGATGATGACCAATGTACTTACACTCTGAGGAGCAGAAATAAATATTGTGGGTCATAGGTCTGCTATTACGTTAAGGGATTGTACTTTTGGTTAATTAAACTTTCAGACTTGGCTGCCTTTGTAGTTCTGGATATGTCATCTAATCCTTTCGTCCTCTTGCTCCTCTGTTATGTCTTTAGCAGAGATAAGCAGTAAAAACTCATTGAAAAATAATTGCTAAAATTCTCAGAAAAGGTTACCTAACAAAGGAAAGTAGGACAAAATCCTGGCATCAGATGACACTTGAGTGTCATAAACAGCCATCCTTATATAAACCCTGAAAGCTCTTTCAACATACAGCTCCGAAAAAAACATTATTTTATCCTCTTTTCTCTTTTTTCTTCTTTTTCAAGACAGAATGCACTTCCTCCTCCTGAAAAGCTACAATCCACAACTATTTCTCAGATCATCTGTGCTATATATAAAAATACTACCTAGGAAAATCTCAGTGTTGTCAGAATTACTACTTACCTAAAGCGCTTATCATTTTTCAGCATTTCATGCAATGTCTTTTCTGCGGGCTTGATGATTTGTCTGAAGACATGAATAAAACCATTTCTTCCTTCTTTGCTTCCTCTTAACATGCAGGAATTTTCAACACATACAGCCTAATTAAGAGAAAAACAAGGGAGTCAGGTGTAGCCATTTATAGTGTTATGAATTTAAATGTATTTGAGCAAATGAGATGAAAGTGTATTCCCCACCAGATTTCTAGGTTTCAAAAGAAAAATATTGATAGGGAATTTTGATAAGTTCCTTTTACTTACTGTCCGGTACACAAAGACTCTGAGCAGTTTTCCTCCGATTGTCTCCAGTTCCTGTCCATTGTACAGTTCATTGAGCCCAATTTTGAATTTTATAATGTGATTCTGTAGGATTGTTCTTAGAAGACGTTGATCCATCTTTAACGTATCGTCTACAAAACCATTCAGTTATTAATATATACTGATTTCTACAGTAAACTTTCGTTCAAATAAAGTTAATTGTGGATACTGTATTAAAAGACTATGTAAATCTTGGATCTTTCTTTGCTTATGTTAAGACTCGGATAAAAAGAAAAAAGAAATTGAATTGTTAATTAGCTTTTGCAAATTGTCCTTACTTAGAAGTTATCAACTGAAACAGTTCTGATTGATTAACAGAAATAATATAGTGAATGATTTATATGTGTTCCTGCTGTATCCTCTAAATTATTCTGGATTTTTTTATAACTTTTGTTTTCTGTGTTTACATCTGAAATCCTTTCCATATCTGCTCCTGTGATGGTGAGTTAATAAGCAAAACCTTGAGGGAGAGCAGGATGCCCAAGCAGTCACTTCTACTGCAGATATGCAAACACTTATTTTATGTAAACACATGTTTTACAGTATATTTGAACCAATCCCTCTGTTTCACTGGCAAACATCAAACTCCTTGCACAAAGTTCAGAATAAACAATACAATAATGAATCTAATCCATGTGATATAAAGATTAATTAAGCTGTCAGTTCAGAATATATTTTTCTCCTCCTCGTAACCTGTCAGGCCATGTTTGGCAGCTTATTTTAGTGATCATATTTCCACTAACAGAAGATACCACTGTAAATAACCCATGCAAGCTGATGTTTGGGCTTGTCTTGTCTCTCAGCACATTTTGCAGGGATAAAGTGTATCTTATTTTCAATTACTTTCTTTGCTTGGGAACTGGAACAAGGATGGGAGATTATTTTGAAAAAGTGTCAGGGTGGTATATATTCTTTTTGTTTAATTTGGTGTTCAAAGTATAATCTTTTAAGCCTACTTACCAGAAAAAGCACCATTCAGAGGAGCTAGAAGAGTGTACTGGCCTTCTGGTCTTAGAGAAGATGCCAGTCCTAGCTGTGCCACCAGATCCTTAAAGGTAGTCTGCTCAGTACCCCCAAGCTCAATGACTTGCTTGGCTGAAATTAAAGAAGGAGTTAAGAAAAGATCTTTTAAAATAAAATTGTTTTTTCCATGCTCACATATTTCTTTTACATGATAATACATGTAAAGGAATCTAGGCAAGATTGCAGAAAATATCCTTAGTGTAAGAAACTTATCATACACATTACTCACCAGAATCAGGAATTAGCACTTGATCAATGAGATGGATAACACCATTGGTAGTTACAATATCTTTGCGTTTCACCATCTTCACTCCATTCACAGTCAAGCTTTCACCATCACAACCAACTTCAACTGTGTTTCCTTCTAAGGTTTCATAGACTGCTCCACCCATGATAGCTTCAGAACACTGGAGAGTATTTAAAATGTGGAATTTCATAAGAGCTGCAAGAAAAAGAACAGAAAGACCATGTGTAGAGGTTTATATTTAAGTGGAAAAAAATAATATATTTTAAAAATAACTTTAAATTAACACTTCAATTTCTAATATCTAATTTCAAATTCTAATAGTTTGCTAGATAATTTGACAGGGCATTTGCTTATTTACTGACATCTTCTTGATGCAACATTGGAAGTGGCTTATAAGAAGATTTGTAGTATAGACCTCTAAATAATATCTATGTTTAGAAAGCTTTGGCATATATTATGAAAAGTTATTATGGAAAGTAGAGCTTTTATGTTGAGATCTGTATATATGACCGAATATACTCTAGCAACTGCAGATGATTTGTGGAGCTGTGGATTTTTTGTGGAGCTGCTGGAGAGAGTCCAGTGCAGGGCTATGAAGATGATCAGGGGACTAGAACATCTGCCCTATGAGGAAAGGCTGAGAGACTTGGGCCTGTTCAGCCTGAAGAAGAAAAGGCTGAGGGGGGACCTGATCAGTGTGTATAAATACCTCAAGGGAGGGAGTGAGGAGGAGGGAGCTGGCCTCTTTTCAGTGGTGGCCTCTGGTAGAACTAGAAGAAATGGCCACAAACTGAAGCACCTAAAGTTCCACAGGAACATAAGGAAACATTTCTTCACTGTGAGGGTGACAGAGCCCTGGTACAAGCTGCCCAGAGAGGTTGTGGAGTCTGCTTTTCTGGACATCTTCCAAACCCGCTTGGATGACGCCCTGTGCCCATGCCCTAGGTGATCCTGCATGTGCAGGGAGGTTGGACTAGATGATCTCTAAAAGTCCATTCCAACCTTAAGCATTCTATGATTCTATGACCTCAGAGTACCAAACTCTAATGGCTATTCAAGAAATAACAAATTTCTTTTATGCGTTAGCATTTAATGATGAGAAAATCATCTGAAATTCCTGAAAGCAAACTGAAAAACAAAACTAAACAAAATCAACCAAGCTATTTACAGTTTCATTTTTGGTCCTTATTTTACATTAAAATGAGCTAAGATCTCTCTTTCTACTAGCCTCCACTGAGAGTGACCTAATTTGGTTGTAATGAATCAATGGAAAGTTGACTTAGTGTTGTGGAATTCATAATTGAGGAAAGAGACTTAATTTCAACAGCTCAGTGAAGGAAGTTCTTATAGAATCATTTCAGGGGTAGACACTAGGTCACATATGTGATGCAAGTTGTCAGAGAACATTTGGTTCCAATGAAGATTATGGGCTCTAGAATTAACCACAGAATTAAGCTGCCAATTCCAACTTCAAAATTGTCTGTGAAGTTCCAGTTGTTGTTTTTTTTTACCTGGAAAATTTATCTGAAGGCAGTACAAATATGAAGGAAACATGCCTTTATAAAAGACTTTCATGTTTATGAAAGACTTTTCCCTTTGAAAAAGTAGATTAGAAACAGACTATTGATTCCATCCTTCACCTCATGATTTGGAAGAGGAGAAAATCTTGGAAGTGTTCAGCCTTCTAAATGGAATAAGCACTAAACAGAGTATGTAAAGAAAAGCTTCCTGTTCATATCTAACTCACATGTAAGGATTCTTTAAATGTATCTCAAACACCTTCAGGATTTCTAGACATCCGCTTGCATATGCATCTTTAATCAATTGATCTCTTTTTGTGTAATTTAAAGCAAGAAGAAAATGCAGTCTTACATGGCACAGTAATCACTCTGTCCTTAATGAGAAGGACAGATGTTTGGTATAATTCCATCTGTAATGATTCTAATCAGATTTCCTTATTTGCCTTATGGAAAGGAAAGGTTTTGAAGTACAAATGCAGTTCATCAATACTGATTAAATAAAGGTGTTTTCTTTTTTTTGGTTTGGTTGGTGTAGTATTCTTTATCATAAATGTCACATAATTACACGTGTTAAGGAGATTGCAATTGATTACTCAGTTTTCTAAAGGAGTGAATTTACACCATCTAACAGTAGCCAGTTAGAAGGGATACTTCAGTCAGAAATCAAAGCTTGTCATGTAGGAAAAAAAAAGATCTGAATTGTCCTTTGAAGATGCACTTTTTTGTTTGTTAATTCTGGATGGTGAAGTTGCCTATTTGAAATCTGTTTGGATGAATCCGAATTTATTGCTCAATAGTATTTTTAAAGAATATATTACATTCTTCAATCTCTCTGCTCAAGTATGGATTCAAGAGCAGCTCTTTTCTTGACCTTTTCAGTAAGCTTTTTTAGCCTGAACAAGGGGAAATCTACTTTCTCCAATGTCAAAACTGCACGATGAAATAATCTGCTCATCCATTGTTACATAACACTTCATAAGGAATTGGTTCAAGTGAGCATGTCAGATGCATCTAGTGAAGTTCTTGGGATTACTCTAGGATTTAGAGACAGTATACGATATCTAAATTATGACAGTACAGTTGCTTGATTTCAGAGATACCAAGATAACATAGCTTCTATCTTCCAAGTTACTCACCTGTATTTATCATTTGCAAAAAAAGAAAACAAAAACAAAAACAAAAAAACCAAAAAAAAAACAATCCTTTTTGACATACCTTCAGATGCCACCTTGTCACCCATGATCCTTTCTAAAACTCCCCTTGGAAGTTTCTCAAAAGCTTCATTAGTAGGAGCAAAGAGTGTATAATGTCCAGGCTTTCCAAGGGTATCCAAGACATCTGACGTGATGGCAGCAGCCTAGAAAATAAATTTAGTTATTAAAGTATTACCTAAATAACTTAGCATCATTAGCCCTGAGTAGCAGGGCAGAAATTCTTATTATCAAAGTCTGAACTTTAGCTCAAAACTGTGAATATAGGTTTTGCCATATTTGATGGCAAATTCTACTGGAGATCAAAGTAAAGATTTACCAAAGCCATCAATTTGCCCATGGAATAGTTAAAGATTTGTTATACAGCTATACAACTAATCTGATAAAATATATCTCAAGCTTTGAGATCAGGAAAAGTTATCTCCAGGATTTTAATCTTTAAACATTCACTTCAAAAGATTTGGAAATTAAGACATAAATATAAACAATTCTGATAAAATCCTACTTCTACTTTCTAATAATAAAACAGGGAAATAATCTGAATGAAATAAAACCAAACTTAGTATTTGATTTAGAACTTAGTAAGTTGATTTAGAAAACTGAATGTATCTGCATTGGTTCACTTCAATATGAAGTACTACTAGTTCAACCTAAGTTGGAAATATAAAGTGAGTAAGAAGTTGGGCAACTGAAAAATGGGTCTAACTATCCTGAAAGAAGAAATATGCTGGAGTGAGATTACCTCTAAAAATCTTCTAATAGTCTCAGGGTTGATTTTTCTTAAATGTTTGCATGACCATACTTGCATTTGGAGTAAGAATCATTCTTGACATTTACTGTTGACACATACTTGTTAGCTATAGTGAATGCACAGAAAAATCTTGGCTACAGTGTGGGAAGAATAACTCTGTGAAATGTAGCATGAAGCTGATGGAAATTTTCATGTCTGGAAGAAGGGGAAATTCATTTCTCTTATCCCTTTATATGGTATATTGTGAAATAATACCATCTAGCAAAGATAGTGCAGCTTATGTTTTTGAACTGCATTACTTCAGCAGTTTAGGAAAACATAAAATATGTTTTATGATACATAAAATATATGCTGTCTTTCTATGCAGTTTGCAATACTAGAGGACTCTTTATTTTATTGAATTATTATTGAATTAATTCTTCTAAAATATAATCATGCACAAATGGAAAAAAAAAAAGAAAAAAACTACAATACCAGAGAAGAGCTTGTACTTTTGTCGACTTACTCTGAGAGATGAAAGATCATCCTCAGCTTCAATGAAGTCCTGAATGGTAGTTCCAACAGGGGTCAGGACACGGTCAATGACATGAACAACACCATTGGTAGCAATTTGATTGCCATGGATAATCCTGGCACAGTTAACAGTAACAACCTGTATTTAAAGAATTGAGCAGTAGAAGATTAAGCATTCATTTAACAAATACTTAAAATGTCATTCTTATGGATTGGCAGTGTATACACTTTACCTTATGTGTTTACTGCTATTCTTTCAAATTTTATTTTAAAATTTAAGAAAAATTTTGTCAGACTTGAAATTTTGTCTTCTGGAAAACGTTTAACTAGCAATGGATTTTTGCAAGCTGCATTGATTTCATATCTACATTTTGTTACTGCAGTTTAAAGATTTGTTTTCCAAATCTACTTAGCATGTCACTTCATTATTTTCTACTGAAGCAATCTGTAGTCTAACATAAATATTTCCATGCACTTAATGAAAAACAAACAAACAAACAAACAAATCAGTGTCTTTCTGGAAATTTTCTAGTGAATATTCCTAGTGAAATTTTCTAATGTCCTACCATGAATTCTAATTCAAATAAAAGAAAAAAAAAAAGAAAGATGAGACTAGACTTACCCCATTAGGATAATGGTTAATAAACAGTTTCTGGTCATTATACATGGACACCAATGACATGCCGTTCTTAAGATCTTTTGTCAACATGCGTCTGTTTACCATGTGGTGGTGGAGAGCATTATATAATTCAATATTTACATTGTCAACCAAATTCCTATGAATTTCCTAAAGAAAAAAGGAGTTTAATTAATTAGACGCTTACAGGACATTCTTCAAGCCAGACAGATGTACACACTATTTTACCTTAACCTCTACTTTCAATGTATTTGAAAATGGATGCCCCTGTTTCTAGCCAAATGGCTTCCAGTTCCTGGCAGTACTTGAACCTGATTTTGCTTAAGAATAGGCGTCTCATTACAGATAAGTCACTGAAGGTGCTTTGATTCAATATTGATTTTAAATAAACCCCATAGTCATTGAAAAAGTCAAACAATTTTACTTCCTGATGTTGCAGATATTACTGTTTTTTTTTCCCCAAACTATATCAATAATAGTCAATTACATTAACAATTTTGATATTTGTCATGCAAGTGCTTAAATAGGAACTATTTTTAGCTGCTTAGTACTACTAAATTAAATTCAGAGTCTCTCTCTCACTCTAGAAATATCTCCTTAAGCCTGTTTAGCCCAGGGAAGAAAAGACTGATAGAGGATATTACCAACATGTAGAAATAGCTTAGAGGAGAATGTAAAGAGGCCTTCTTGGTTAGCAATAGAACAAGGGGTAATGAGTACAAACTGAAACACATGAAATTTCACTTCCATATGAGGAAGAACTTCTTTACTGTGAGGGTGACAGAACCCTGGACAGGCTGCCCAGAGAGGTTATGGAGTCTCCTTTTTGGAGATACTCAAATTCCACTTGGATGTGATCCTGTGCCCTGTGTTCTAGGTGTCCCTGCTTGCACAGTGGGATTGGACTGTATGATCTCTAGTGGTCCCTTCCAACTTCAACCATTCTGTGATTCTGTGATATCCTCATTTATGATAACTTTCAAAGTATCCATTTATATTTAATACCTCACTATTTCTAGGTTCTAGTTTAATTTATACTTGTTTAGCTGATGCAACTTACAGAACAATGCTAGCTGAAAGAGAAATATGCTTGAAATATATACACAGACAGACACACACACACACACACACACAACACACACATTCTCTTACCGCATTTAATTGCTCCCAGGCATCATTGCTTGGTGCAAAGAATGTGAATGATCCTCGCCCTTCAATCTCTTCTCTCAGCTTTGACATGTCAGAATACTGTTGAGTGGAGGTAGCTCCCACAATACCAAGGGTACCATATACATGATCAATAGGAGCAACTAAAACAAATAGGAGACAAAAATACCATAAATTCTTCATTTAGTTTCTCACAAGTAAAACTACTTTGACTGCTGTGGTTGGACAATAGAACTGGTTTTATGATGCTGTTTAATGTTAAAACAGTGCACCTGAGTTAAAAATGCCCCATCAATATATTCTGAATTTATTCAAACGTATCTCGTTGCCTTATTTTTGTTTAATGATCTGAAAAATTTGTTGGATCAAAAAAAATCAAATGTTTTATTAATTTTCTTAGGAAAAAAAAAGTCTTGCTTTATACTATCCCAGACAAAAACAGGAGTTTGTCCTTTTGGCACTTTGGAAGGCAAAGCAGAGTACATACAATCCCCAAAACTGCAAAGGAGTGGGCAGCATCTGGGCATTTTTCCTCTGAGGACTCTTGCTATTTTTCCAGTGTGTGACTTTTGAACATGCTAACTCAGCCAGAGAATAAAGAATGGCTGTAGTCTCATAATTAAAACACTGCTATGTAAGAATAGGAGATATGACTCCTTATTCTAGGCATCTATTATTATATAAGACACCTATTATATATTAGACAAAGGCATGCGAGCTACTTATCCTTGGCTCTTTCTACAGTCATGGAAAACAACAGGCAATTTTATAATGTGACTAACCTTATCCCAATGTAAACATCTGAAGTTAGATGAATTAATCAAAACAAGATTAACTCAGGCCTAGATATGTCAAGTTGTACTATGCTGACTATAAAAAGATGGTTTAGATATAGGAATCTAAAGTTAGGAACCACATCCCACTTCTGACGACTCTTCTCTGATGCTATTAGGTTTATTTATGCAAAATATAATAGCACAGCTAGGAGACAAAAAAACTCCTGTGTTCCTTTCCACCCCTTCTATCATGATCAACTTCAGTGTAGGTTGATTTTTAAGTTGAGTAAATGCAGTTGTGTATTCTCAAGCAACAATTTTTAAAAAGAGGCACTCATATCTCAAACTAGACATCTTTCAAATTCTCTTATGTTACAATGCTTCTTCTAGACAGGCTCATCCATATGAAAATAAGCTTGTACCTGCAGGACATCCTCTCATACCATCCATTTTCATGTAGCCAGGGCAACATTCATATAGGACAGTTCTGTGGAGAAAATATAAAGGCTTAGTTAAACAATATCCAGGAAAAAATACATAAAATTTATCTCATATTCTCTTTTTTTTCTTTTATTACTCATTTTGCATTGCTATGTAAATGCTCTCCAGATGTTCATCTCTTCTATTCAGCCTTTTCTGAAATGGACTACTAATTGATTGTAGTGTACTATATATCAAACACAGAACTTTCGAATTTACAGTAGGACTGCAGATATTAAATTTAGACTAAATGCTAGGCAAGAGGATGAGAGGTGATGCAGAGCTCATAATGAGTTATCAAAGATGCTGTGACTAGATATAAGCTGAAGAAAATTATTTTGATAGGTCTATTCTGAAAAGAGTAGTTGAGATGAAGGAATGGCAGAAATCAAGATGGTGGGGATAATAAGTGGAATTTAGCAGCTAGGCCATACCAGGAAAATATATAAAAAAAGAATAGAAATCAGAATGACAGAACTGTGTGATACCATCTATATACGGGATATAGAAACACAACAGGTATTTAGGGGAAGGTCCTACAGACAGATGGTAATAGAAAATGGAATGGCAAAGATTTACGGTATCAAGGAAGACTTTGAACATGCTCGAGGGACAGAACTAATTAGAGACAGCCCTTTTTTTAACATAAAGCAGCCCATGAAGAAGGAAGTAGGAAACCAATAAAAACAGGATGTCTAAAGACAAAAGGAAATTCACTGGTAAATTTAGGGAGGATGAGAAACAGACTACAACAATTCTGGAAGAAAGAAACAGATTTCAACATATCATGGATAAGAATTTAGCAATACAAGGGAGTAGGAAATGTTATATGATGATGCTAATAAGATATCTCCATTTTTGAGTAAGCATAAGCTACATATAATAGTAAACTGGAACTAGTCATCCTAATTTCATACTGTAACAACCAACTGAACATTGAATGTCTTACAAGGCATAATACATTATTAATTAATATGACAGAAATAAAAGCATTAATACAGACATGACTGACAAATTTTGCTCTTCTATAAGAAAGCATAATTCCATTAAAGCCATGGATTCATTGCAGAGCTGATTTTAGCCTATTCAGGAGAAAAAATGCCAACAATTTAGACTATTTACTGAAACTTAAAATGAAATTTACACTTTCAGATCTTATGCTTCAGTTATTTATATTCAATTACGATACACTGAACTAAAAGAATATTTTGCAATCCTGGTTTTACCTGATAGGTTTATTTTTATATGTGTGGCTGATATTGGCAGTAGTAGAGTTCTAAAAAATTCTTGAAGATTTTTGCTCAGTCTTTACCACTACATTCCCGCTTTTAAACTGGAATTTCTCAGTGGCAGCTGTGTAGGATTCTCTCATTTTTATAAGTTATAGCTGACAAAATACTAGCCACAACACACTGAACTGAGAAGCTTATTTAAATGAAAACTTGGACTTCAACTGTACTATCTAAACTATTTGAAGAGACTAGAAGATGAAAGCAGACTGTGACAACAATAGAATTACAAGTATGTTTTTAAAAGTGAGAATCATAATTCTATAATTTAGAACAAATTGACAGTGCTGGCAAAGAATAAATAACAGATTAAAAAATTTGATATTCAATTTCCTAGTATGTTTATCTTCAGAAAAGACATGAGATATATCAAAAGGTTTTGCCTAGTTCTTTTAACAACCTATCTGTATGGCTATTTAATGAGTGATTGTCTCATGGGAAGGTAAGAAGCATGCTAGTTTGGGTTCTAGAATCTGCAGCTAATAAGGAAATTAACCTTGCATCCTTCCTCTCAGTGGCATCCCTGCCAAAAGCTAATATAAAAAGAAACCTGACTAAAGGAAACTGTCCAGCAGAAATGCCCATTAGAATGTCCTTCCAACTGTGTGAATTGCTTTGTCATGAGAAAAGACTCTTTTCTTCCCCCTCACCAGGACACTGCCTCCACTCTCAGGCAATGATGGAAGATCGCAGTCTTAATTAGCTTTTGGATAAAGGAAAGAGGAAGCCGAGTTATAAACATAGCATAACATATGGCATGCTTATCCTTTTCACAATATCCAACAATGACACAACTAATGAAATGCAGAAAATTGGCTGAAGAACATAGGTAACCAAGACCATGCTCCTCTAACCAAGCATTACAGGATCAGTGTCCTTTTTATCATATGAATTGTAATGTAAAGTGTAATATTTTTCAGTCATCCAAATTTGAATTATTATAATTTCCTACTTACAGTATTTGTGTCCTTCATGTGTGATTACAATTAAAAAGAGTATGTGTTAGCAGTACTCAAAATGTAGACAGGAAGATAAAATAGAAGAAGGGAGGTTTGTTAGATAGATCACAAGATAAAGTTAGAATCAGATAAAATGCAATGCAAGATGCAGTCCTTCAGCACCGCTCATGTATGGATGCAGTACCTAGGAGAAGAACCATCTTACACTGTAATTTATCCTCATTTGTATCACCCTGCTCTTTCAGTGTAAGAAGACAGAAGTTACTCAGATAATGTATGATGCTGCATTCTTACTATATTTTATCTTAAGGAATTAAATGAAAAGGGAGTAGACTTAAGATAGGAGACTATATTAAGTCCTCTTTATATCCTCGATTCACAGAGTACTTGTTGGTTTATTCAGATTATCTCTAGGATTCATCTTTTTCTTCATGCTGACATGGTGATGGTTTTCTAGAACAGAGTGGAAGCTTTCTTATCCAAAAGACTTGTATTTTAGCAAATCTTTAGATTGGATTACACTTGGAAATTTACAGCAGTGGATGAGACATGTAAATGATAGAACAATCTCAAATTAACACTGTACAGATCACAATTTACAGGGGAATTGTATTGATATTAGCGATGAGAAAACAATCTTGTCCTTTGGATTACTACTATTTTTGTTGAAGTAACCTGTTTAGCAATGTCTGCTGATTTCCAATAAATGCTAAGACTAAGTTATACCAGATGCCCTATTACAGTTGTAGACATACTAGAAGTTCTATAATTTAACTTAGTCTTGTAAGCATTGTTTTTCCCCTCTAGCCTCACTTCTAGTACTTGTGTAACTATAAGAGTGTCAAAAGAGGAGCAAGAACATAAGTGATACTTTTCTGTAGCCTGGTAAGTTCAAGTTCTTCCCAAGTTCCTCTGCCCAGTGTCTTCCAAAGGTAGGCTGTAGAAGGTTTCTTCCTTAGGGCTTTATGTAGGCTTTGGAAAATGTCTTAGCTTGCTCTAAATTCCCATCAGTAAGGTGAAAAAAGTTACCATCTAATCACAGTCCACTGTGTCCAAATTACTGCTCCAAACATTTTTTTTTTCCCCCTGAAATATCAAGGTATCTATCTGCTTAACTTGTCACTGTTATAGCTCAGTAAAGCAATGAACTCCCAGTACTCTCAGTTTAGTGCTCAGAACAGACTTTGGCTTATGGGAAAACATGACATCTATCTAGGAATAAAACTACAGGATTAAGTTGTTCTCCAAAGTCAGCTTTGAGACTATCCAAATTTCAGTCTCAATCATTTTCAGGAAATATCCCTCTTCCTAATCTGTCTGTAGTGGAATGAAATGCAGTGCCAAACAAGTCAGTGGTATGGCAGACTTTGCTGAAAGTTGTAATATTCTGGACTGTTTAAAGCATACGTAGTGATGAAAAAGGGAAGTCAGTACTATAATGCCCCCTGGAGGGGGAGGAAAGATCCCAATAAAGCCCCTAAAACTGCAGAGCCTCAAAAAACTGAAGATAGAAATGGGACACAGTCTAGTTTGACTGGAAAACTGATCTCTATTTTCATCGTCAAGCCTCCAAAGCTCCAAACCTTGTGTGTGATTTGTATGAAAACAAACACACAGACAAACAACAACAACAAAAGTTTGGACTTATCTGGAATTTCTTATATTGCTTATAAAATATAGCCATAATCAAAATGGGAGTGACTGACTAGTTACTATTCGAGATAGCAAATTATGTTTCAAAGACACTTCTGGAGGTTTAGAAGAATCACTTCATTGTATGAAGATCAGCACTACTTCTGCTACTTCTGTCTGGCTTAATGTTGTTGCTGTCTTCCCCTCCTTAAGGGACTAAGTCATACAATGAAGGGTGAAAACTCAGCCGATGAAAGTCAAGTCTTTTTTGGGCTCTGATGAGACCATGATATCATTCCTTATGTCTAGACTGACTTCAGAGTTTAGACTTCAAAGCCATGGCAGTACTTGAAAGGTCAAACATCATGCTGGAGTCTGTGCCTCATTGCATTGGAAGTATAGCTCAACTCCATCAATTTCTGGTGTGTTGGCAGAGTAGCCAAAACATTTTCTCAGAAAGAAAACAGGAGACAACTTCCTCCTACTATGTATTTCCTCAGTCTTTTCCCTAAGGATTCTTTCCAACACTGTGTTATTACATATAGCATCTTTCAGGAATTTCAGAAAACACAAAGACTCTGACACCCACCAGGAGCAGTAGAAACCACAGTACAAGCCTACTTAAGGTCTTTATCTGATTACTGCCTGTGAATTCACACTGATTTTGGCAGTACAAAAATCATTACTGCATTATTTCTCATGTACATAGTCATGATTTGGGAGCCTTAGTTAGTTTTACCTCATTAAATCTATGGAGTATGCCCAAGAAGAAGTATATGAGACATATGAGATCATATATATATATATATATATATATATATAAATAAATAAACAAATAAATACACACACACACAGACACACACACACATTTAGCCAGGACAGATGAACCATTTAAAGTGAAATAAAAAGAAAAGTTGACTTTCAAGCAAAATGACAATCTTAAATGAGAAATAGCAGTTTTTTAGTCATTAAGAAATTGTTATATATATGTAGATGCACTGAGGGGAGTGTGAGAAAATGCAAGCTACTTCATATTAGCACTGCTAGGATGGCCTGCAAACTCTAGGTCATATTATATAATTAGAATCAAACATGCTTATTATTCCATTATGCTTGTGCCCTCTATCCCCTAACATAAAACAGATTATGGTTGCACTTAGGTCTTCATCAAAATAAAATTCTTTAGTTTTCTGAGAAGAAAAACACAACAAATTTCACATAAAGCCACAAAATATAATATTTTCAATTGACAGGTATTTTGTCTGAAAAAGTTCACCTGGATTCAATATAAGCTATGGGTAATTAGTTTAGTCAAATAGATTATTCTACTTTCTTTCTTATTCAGAAATCATCTCTTTTTGGATATACTTAGAAACTTGAATGATAGGCTAGAAAATGTACATTCGATTTATTCCTGATTTTGACAATTAGGAAATCAATAACATACACCTAATATATTGCACAATACCATCCACTTCTTATTTAAGGTCTCCATTTGAGTTTATTTAGGAATTGACAGTTGATCAGGAAGACATTTGCAAGAGAATCTAAGAGCTTGTTTTCAAAAGATTTCATCCTTGGCTAGCTTATATGACTAATATTTCATGTGGACACACTAATTTCAAATAAACTTCCTGTAATTAGATTTTAGCATGGAAAGAGAAATTTCTTTTCTGCCTTACATTATAATCTAATTCTACAGTTGGTGTTGTGGTTTTTTAAATCCAAATTTAATGTGAATTAATTTCATCATTCATATAACTAGCACCTGGTATTGACATAAATTAACATCTTTATGTCTCAAGATAGAAAAGCCCTAAGTAACTTTTTGAATGGTGTATTTAAAAGTTACTTGGCTATTTGAAAGAGTATATTTAACTTCTACTAAGAGATTCTTAGTACACTGAGTCACTGTAGCAAATGAAGCCTGGATTCCCTATCCATTTAAGTATTTCTGAAAATGTTAGTCTGCATGTCTCTGGATGCTGTGAAAGGGAAAATGAATGTAAAGATTTCCTGTGACAACAGGAAAAAGGTACAACTTGCCCAAACAATTGCCTAACAAGAGAAAATGTGATGCCCTAGAAAAATATTATTATCTTGAGTAAAAAACAATCTCTCTCTGGTAAAATGCTGAATTCTAAATGAGAGAGCTAGGGCAGAGCCTTGGCTGGGATTTTCTGAGTGTTCAGTCCCTGAAGCTGCTCTGTGGGTGAAGTGGAAGCAATGACTGGTGCTATTGACTCTTGCACAAAAAGGAAGCCAAGACTTGCCCTATGAAAAGAGGCAACAACTAAAGCACAGCTGTATACACAGATTTAAGCAGAATGCCAAACTCACCCAAATGCAGACTAAAGATGCCTGTGTTCACCAGTATGCCCTGAGTTTTATACGTGTGGAAAGCTACAGTCTGAGCACACTACTGTGCACTGAAGAGTTGAGTCCTTTTCACAGCTTGCCTATGAGATCCCACTCTATTTTGTGCAGGTCACTTATCCTCGTGTAACGTGCTAAAAATAGAACTCCTAAGTGGTTCACTCACTCAGATAAGTATTGCTGCATCTGATGTTTGAAAGCCCTCTGAACTTAGAAAAGCACTCCACACTGTGCTGTCATTTTCAGACTTTCCATTCCTTTTCCAATTATTTTTTGGCAACAGTTACTGAGTCAGTTATCCAGCTAGTTTCAGAGCAGCTAAAGAGAAGCTGAAATGCTCTAAACCTAGGAAGTGAACTTTTCTGGCCCATGCATTTGAAACCGAAAAGTAGTTTGTCCCTGACAAAAGGAGGATTTTCCAATAGTGCATTAATATTATCTCTGAGAACAGGGAACAGCTTTCAAGCACAGGATACTTACGCTTTCTTTCCACAGATGGCTCCTTGGTACCAGTTTCTGCAAGTGCTAAAATATTTCTTTTTCGTTCCCATAACTTGCTGAAGGGCACAGACATTTGGGCTACAAGGAAAAATGGAAAATATTTTTAAAAGAGCTTTTTTGTACACCTCTCTAGAACTTAACATGTAAAATAGCAGCACATACAGTCTCTAGTGAACAAGGAATGAGAAATAGTCATATGGCTTCCTTTTGTCAAGTGGGATTTCTAGCAAGCACAGTGCAAGCTGCTGGGACTGCCCAGCTGGCCTCCTTGGACATCTCACCCTGCTATGGGGAGATCATTCCTTCACTCTGACTTTTCCCTCTGCTCCTGATGGACAGTGACTGCCAGTTATGCCAAACTTCAATATACTTTACATTCCACTCCCTTCCTCCACTAAAAAAATTTTGATTTACTAGTCACCAGGGGCTCAGCTATGACTGTAATCAGGCTCTTTTCACTAAAGATTCCGTTTTGAGCACATCTGGGCTGCTGAGGGCCATGGGGAGCTGGGGAAGAAAAGTGACTTCTTTATGCAGAAGGAAAGAAGCTCTGTCTCCTGGAAGCCAATCGGCTATTTTGATTACCAACTGTTTGACATACCGCAGGCACCTATGTAAACATTCTGGGAATTACTGGAAACCAAAGAGTAAAATGCCATGTAAATAACAGGAGTTAGAGGTTTCAAATGAGAAGAATCTTTTCCTTAGCATGGTAGTGTGGAATTACTGAAGAGCAAATCCAAAGAAGCAAAAAGGCATTTTGTTACCAGTGAATATGCTTTTACAGTACGAAAGTTCAGCAGTTCAACAGTTAGCGCCTGTGCTTCACAATGTGCAGGGTGGGGGCACACAACAAAGGACAATAGAATAATAAATAATCCTCTTTTGCAGAATCTTTTGTTATTGAAAGAAAATGTGTTTAGACACATTTGTTTCCCCAACACAACTTGTTCAAATTAGTCCCATTTGCCCACATTGCTTGGCTTGTCTGCATTGCTTGGCGAACATCCCACCGAGGGCTTTGCCCCATCGCCCCTTCTAGTGGGAACAGATGTTTCACAAAGGGGTCCCCAGTGCAAACCCCCTGCTGGAAATGTCTAGAGTGGAGTTCATGATTTTCATTAGCACAGGATAACCGTAACCATATCTGATTCCCTGTTATATTAACTGTAAACTGTAATTAACTTAAGTGATAGTAATTTTTTTCAGATTTGTCTAGATTTTATGAAGTTCAATTTATATATATAAAGTTCAACATATACATTTCAGAGACATATGCTGTCTCTGAAACTGCCCAGAAAGTTTTCTGTTTTATTTGGGAACGCTCCTTGTGAAATAGTTAATTAATTAGAAAAAAAAAAATTACTTGAATCATACTAAGAATTCATAGTGTACAAATCACATTTAATACTAGGAGAAGACAGATTAAAAAGTTCCCTTTTTAAAATATATATTATATATATGTATAAAAAATATGTACTTACCCTTGGTCACGTGCCCTTATTCGACTATGGGTTAAAATCTTGTCATAGTGAGCAGAAGCATCTGCTTCTTTAAAAGCAGACAATAAAAAAGTAGAAATCGCGAACAAGAAAAGGATCTTCATCTTTAGTCCTCTATTGCTTCTGGCAACACTGAAAGAGAGAACTGGCAAAGGGTCTGGAGAGCTGACAATTTATATACATGCTGGAAGGTGGTGGGAGGGAACCACAGGAACAACCTGAAACTTTGTACCACCCTCCTCGGAAGAGCAGCGCTAGCTGCCAGCTTCAATGAGCTAAATTAATACCATACATTAACACAAACTTTGTCTTTTTTTCCACCCCGTTTTGACTAATTTCTTCCTCATAACAGAAGGCTAAGCATTTTATTCTGCTGACACAACAGCAAAAAAGTTTGAGAAGTTTAAGCGTTGACTTACGATTTGATATTTATAGCACTGAAGCCATCAGAAGTTGGAATCATTTTGTGTGGTTTTGTTTAAACCCAGAGGAAGATGCTGTCTCTTCCCATAAGAACTGCACTGCTATACTTTGCTTTCCCATGTCTTTATAGTTATCAGCTATAAATTGTTTACACAGTGAAGCTGATGACAGTCCCAAACAGTGCTGTTGTCAATAAACTGGCATAGCATTTGTGTCCTGAAAAAACAAGCTTTATGAGCACATATTCTATGAGCACATATGAGCACATATTATGAATTAGGAACTAAAAATCAAATTTTTAATATTCATATTAATTCCAAAAATAATACTTGTTGTTACAGAAAGCATGTATTCAGAGCTTTATGTAGCCACACATATATCATTGACTCTCTGAAAGTTTGAATAACATACCTATTTATGTAAAAACCTTGGTCTTCTTGCAAAGCAGATAGAAAATATAATTCTGAACTGTCGATGAGGGAACTGAAACAGAAAGGTGGAGTTACAGGCACAAATCTACAGGGATATTTCGCATGTGGACTGCAGTCCGGAGTTTGTAATTTCCACAGCAAGGGAAAATTTCATACAGAAGTGTTTATATATATATACATTTTTGATGTATATTCGGTGGTTCATTTCAGATCTTAATGAAAATATGTCATTCTGTAATGGCAATACTTTGCTGCAATTGCTGCCTCAAAATCAGAATAATTCCACGCATAATGAGAAATGGATACAGATAGTGGCACGCCTAGGACTGACCTCTCTTATTGGAGGGCAGAGATAAAATGGGCAGGCAGCACTTCCCAGAGACGGTGAGAATTTCCAAGATATCGTTATCGGTATGCTACAGAGAAGCATAGAAGCATAGAATCATAGAATGCGTAAGGTTGGAAGGGACCTCAGAGGTCATCTAGTCCAACCCCCTGCACATGCAGGGTCACCTAGAGCACATGGCTCAGGGCTGCATCCAAGCGGGTTTTAAAGATCTCCAAAGAAGGAGACTCCACAACCTCTCTGGGCAGCCTGTTCCAGTGCTCTGTCACCCTCACAATGAGGAAATGCCTCCTTAAGTTCCTGTGAAACTTCCGATGCTTCAGTTTGAAGCCATTTCCTCTCGTCCTATCACTGTCCAGTGACTACAAAAAGACATATGTACATACATATATACAGACAGAAAGATTTAAAAATTATAGTAACTCTAGCACTTGATGGTTGTGAGGTTGAGTATAACAGACACATAGGTTAAAAAGATGGGCATTTTGATAAACGGCAGAGTGTCTTTTTCTCAGCCTATACTCCTCCTACCTGCAAATGAATGGGGAGAGCTCACAGCAGTATCAGCATCTCTAAATTGTGTAAGATTTCAGGCAAACTTCAGGTCGGAAATCACTACATCGAAATCAGCTCATAGGGGTGATGGGTCATCTAGCTCTTAAGGGCTCTAGCTCTAACTTCTGTGCTCCTTATATTCCTCTCAAAGCTTTTATCTCAAATCTTTTATCTATTTGCAGCAAGAGAGCCTCTGAAAAATAGCACCATTTTGATATCTATTTATCTATCACTGAATTCCTGGTTGGCCTCAATTAGTTGTGCTTCCTTCCCTCCCCACTTTTTATAAATGAGAAAAAGGAAGGATAATCCATTAAAGTTGTTAAAGAAAGAAGTCTCAGAATTTCAAGATTCAACAAAGAATCAAGATTTCTTCGTTTCTTTATGCCCATTCTGCTTTGTTCAAAACAATCCTCAAATTTGGTATTTTGCACTGTTTAAGGCTGCAGATGATTGTAAATATTGTGGTATAGTTATCTGGATACTAAGATAACTATATCTATTTAACGACTGTGGACTCAAAACCTTTCTGGTTAGTGTTCTAATAGATATGCATGAATTTTCTTTTTATTCTGTTGTTCAGTGCCTATTCTGCAGTGATATTGTAATTTTGAAACTGTGCTAAATGTCATGATACTGCAGTGTGTTTTTCCCTTGTCAATTGAACTACAAGCTTAGACAAAATGAAAAATCAATAACAACATAGAAAGATTTTTTTCAGGAAAAATTATGTGAGAGCTTTCAAAAATGGGAAAGCTTGTTCATTTTAGCTTGTGCTCTGTCAAAAGAACATCTGTAATGAGATTAAAACAAAAATTCTGGTTATACATCCCTGACATGACAGAAGGTGGTCAGAAATGTATTTAGAGGCTTGAGGGAGCCTTTCTTTACAGAATCTACTGTATTGCAAAAGAAGTACAAAAGATTATAGAAGTATCCAAGTGCACAAAATATTGAGCAAATCTAGCTCCTTCCCAGGAACCTGTCTTCTCAAAAATAATAAAAAAAAAAAAAGAGAGAGAAAGAAAAGAGAAAGAAGAAGTAGAAATGAAGGCTGAAGGCTTCCCCATGCACTGAACCCAGTAAAGAGCTAGCCACCACAATTCTAGAGAGAATAGCCTGAACAGAGTAAATATTCCATTTCTTTTCAGCTTTCTGATCAGAGTCGCTACTTGCAGAGAACTAGTTCTTAGGATTAATTATGTCTGAGGGTTTGTGGAGGTTGAAGAGGTACCAAAAGTCTCAGCTCTTGAACTGGTAATTCCGATTATACTGTTCTCTTCTCTGTTCCAGTTGTCCTTGATTCTGTAGCAAGGGAGTTCCCACTCCGGATACTGATCCAACATCAGTATACCCGGTATATATCCACTGTAGTGGGAACTAATAATGACAGCAAGTTATTTCATTCCAGCTTCTGTATAAAGAATGCCTATTAATGTTTAAAAAGCTCCCATATTCCAGTAGTATAGAAGAAAAAGTCTAAAGAATTACTATATATTAAGCTTAACACCTGACATGGTGGTGGATGCGTTAAGAAAGTACAAAAAAGGCTGATGAAGATATCCAAATACTGAGCCATTAACTGACCAAATCAAAAGAAAATTAATGTTGATTTGATTTCCTTGGTGACATCATTATATTTAATGAATGAAATGTCAGTAAAAATGAGTCAAGACACAAAGGATAATTGAAATAAAAGTTAGAAGAAAGATGTAACAATGCAGATATTTATGTAATAATGAAAATATGTAAAAATGTAGTAGCTGTAACCTTGACTTTCTGTAAATCTCCTAAACCATTGTTAGTTTCCTAAGCAGTGTACAAAAGAACTGATCCTAGTATGGGTAAAGATGATCTTCAACTGGAAATGACTGTTTTGAATCTCATTAACCAGATAAAGGAAAGAATAAAAACACTCCAGCTGCCTGACTTCTATTTCTTATTTATGTTTATGTGTACTCAAATATAAAAATAAACAATGACACCAGGCTTTGTTTTGCTTGCAAAGTATGGCTTGATGACTATCACGCCAAAGTAATGAATTTCTAATTTGCAAGCTAAAATACTGCTCTGGTGAATCAACAACAGGTTCATCTGTGATCACTGCCATTTTATTTATTTTAATTTGGTCTCCAGTAATTTTATAAAGTGATTATACCACCATCTTTATCTTTCTTTGGCTAGTAACTTTTTGCAGTAGTTTTTCCTAAAGGATGAGGTGTTGAAAATTTAATTAAAAATGCATTAAAACTGTGCAAGTATAAGAATGATTAGTAAAAGTAATTCTTATCCACAGAGGAAGAACATAGACAAAGAAATATCTGAGAGATACATAGGACAAGCATTGATTTTTATCGTTAACAAAATCAGAAAGTATCATTGAGAAACGCCTAACATATCTGTACTAATTTTTGAGTGGTGCTACTTGTATTTCTCTAGAGACCTCTAGTGGAGAAATTCCTGCAAATATTGTTTTCTCAAAGCCATGTAAAACGTTTGCAGTAAGGATTCACTGTACATCAAAGCAATTTATTATTTCTAAAGAGGTTTTGATTTTATTTTAAGCAGATTTAATTTTATTATATGGGGCAAAAAACCCTTACATTTAAATATTTCAGTGTTTGAATCAGTACATTTTCATTGGATTGAAGTAACAGGCGCAGGCACACACATTAACCACCTGTGACTAATTCTGCTAATGAGCTCCATAGAAATTTAACACGAGAGGCAAAATAAAGATTGTTTATAGGGATGCTGATTACATGTGCTGGAAGAATCCAAATAATCCTTTGTCCTTTTGTCCCCCTCAAAAAAAACAAAACAAAGAAAAAAACTAAAAGATTGGGTGTAACAGATACATAATAAATAAAATGTTGGCAAGTGCAAGGTGATATACCTTTTAAGTAAAGGGTATAGAAGTAAAAGAGTTATGAATTTTCCAGAGCTAGGATGTGGGATTTTCGGCCTTACATGAATGTTGTAAGGGAGCTGCCATCAGGAAATAATTTATTTAGTATCTGGTGGCTTAGTAGTGGCACCACTTAGGAACCCAGCAAATAAAGCATGAGAAAGCTCTTTATTTTAGAAAAAGAAAAAAAAAGAAATCCTTCCTGTTTCCATAAGAATTAATATCTTGTAGAGAATCACTAGGGATAGAGAAGTTTAATTCAGTAAGAATTTGTACCTTCTGGAGACTTCATTAGACAGTTCAAAATGAGTGCACAGAAACAGGGTCTGAAAAGCAA
>JAUBOD010000132.1:751110-767870 GCA_032353885.1 Nothura maculosa
ATTTGGCTAATATGTTTTTCAAGGAAGTTGGCCTTGGTCTGTACAAGAGTCTAGCAGTTGGTTTCATTGCCTTAATACAGAACTGCTCTGTATCTCACATGGAAATATATGCAGTTGCACATACACAACTCACTGGAGCCAAGCAAGCCAGTTTAAAGCTCGGTAGGAGTACTTACAGAAATTGTAGAATCTCTAGTTTAAATAATTTCTGATACTTAGATAACTGTGTGACTCTTGGAGTCAGTTCAATGGAGTGGAATATTTTAATTTTTTTGAGACCCCTTTACTTGAAGAACAAATTGATCTCAGAGAACCCTAGAATCAGTCTATGAGGGCTTTTTTGTTTTTGTTTTACAGGTTACACTGAGTCTGGCTTCATCCTCTTTACACTCTCTCATCTGCATATAAGCCTTCTTTTCTCCAGACTGAATAGTTCCATTTTTTTCTCAGCCTTTCCTCACACAGTAGCTGCTCTAGCTTTGCTAGACTTTGTTGTAGTAAATCCACCCATCAGCTGGATGGGCTTCATCAGCTTATTCATGAGGATTTTATGGGAGATATAGGGTCAAAATCCTGGCTGAAGCTGAAATCAGTAATCTTCAATGTTGCCCCCTCATCCACTGAGTTGGCCATCTCATCATAGAAGGCTATCAGGCTGATTAAACATTATTTCTCCTTCATAGATCCATGCTGAACATCTTTCTTGTTCTCTATGAGTCTGGAAATAGCATCCAGGATTAGTTGCTCCATCACTTTTCCTTTTGTGTGCGTGTGTGTGTTCTTTCTTAATTTTCTTTAGCATGACCTTCCTTATGAGTGCAAACAGCACTACATTAATCTACATCAATCATGGAAATTTAAATACGCCTCCAAATCTTCTTGTCTGTTCTTAAAATTAGATTGCACATTTAATTTAAAAGTTTTAATGTTCGCTGTGCAAAGCAGTACAAATTAGAAGAACCCAGAAAATACATTCAGTACAAATTGTCAGAATAATCCTAGACATAAAAGAAAAATACAGTTAATTGCCATCATTATTACTGTTTGTACAATGTCAGCCTAAAGATTTTAATAATCTATAATACTTCAGAGACGTACATGAATTTTTGACTTTTTATTTTAATTATCTTAAATCGAATTTCTGTGGTACATTATAACAATGAGAGATGTTAACTGTGCTTAGCCAAACCAATATTCTAGTAGTTTTAATTTTTATCAAGTTTCACTCAACATCCTTTTTTTCCTCTTTTTTTCCTTCTCAGTACTTGTGGAGAATTATCTATTTCTCCTATCCACATATAGTATTACTTGTCTCCAGAAATGGCAGTTTAAGTTAATAAATATATGAGAATCTACTGATAAGATTTTTAGTCTTTTATTTTTTTAATTATTTTTGAAGCCAAAAGTACATAATCCATGAAATGTGAAGATATATGTCAGTAAACAAAATAGGAAATTTAAGATTATTTACAACAATCTTAGTATTCATGAGGAACTACCATCTGTCTGGCACTAAAAGAAAAAATACTCAGGAAGTTTTCTATTCAATAAGAAGCGTGGCTATGATTTTAAAACACGTTCATCCTGGTGCGTGATTAAAACTTGTTTTTCTTACACTACATCTGGGATTGGATCTGCTAACTGGATCTCACTGTCTGAGTTCAAAGGTAATTCCTTCAGGAAGAGTAGAGCATTCCTGTCCTATCAAAGGCCTGTAAAGAGCAGCAAGCAAGCAGATCTGCTACTGCTCTTGCTACCCTCATAGCAAAAGCTTTGCCTAAGGAGATGTGGCTGTAGAGTGTTATATTCTTGCTATATTTCTCAGACAGCCCTTGGGATTACTATGAATCATTAGAAGTGCCCTTCCTTGAATCTGGGCCAGTACTGTGGCTTGGGATCAGGAAATTAAAATGAGATCAGATGTCTTGCATTTACCCTTTCACTAACTAGTGCTGTTCATAAGTGCTTTTGAGTGTCACAGACAAGGGCATAAAAATCTGAGGAGTAAACATAATGCACAAAGCAAACGGAAGTGAGAGGAGATCCATGTGTAGTTAACAAAAGTTAAGTTTAGCAGTAGTTTGATATGAGATAAATGGAAAAAGAGGAAGCTTCATGGTTAAACATTTTATTATTGAATATTAAAATGAGTTTCAGAGAAACACCTCTAAATATAGCAAGATTTTTAAAGAAATAAACTATTCCCTTTATATAAAGCACTTCAGCTTTATATCTGGCCTGTACCTGGTACACATTAAAAATAGGTCTCTGCAGATTAACAACAAGAAAAAGGAGCTCAGCGGCAGCTATTCGATTAAGAAGGTTATGTTCCAGCACACTCATTTGTTTTGTACATTATAGCAGGTTACTGATTGGTGAAATAAACATTTCCCTGAGGACTGTAGATGCTGGAATAATAGTAATGACGCAAAGAAAAGCAATAGTTATTTATGGCAGAAGTCCTGTAGGAAGTGACTAAGTATCCTCTGACATAATGAATAGCAAGCGTTTTAAATGAACCATTGCAGTCTATCAAGTAAATAATAGTTGCTTTATAAAAACTTGCTTTTATATCATTGTCCATAGCTTACAGACTACCTGGAAAATAAAGTCTGTTTAAATAGTGATAGTGTGGAGTTCAAAGTATTTTTATGTAGCTTAATCTCTGAAGATGTAGAAAACTCTTCTTATGCCCGCCTATTAATAAGGTAAAGCACTGTCAAACTAAAAGAGAATCAGATATGCAGGTGGAGTCAGGTGCTTCGCTTCTCCACTGTATGGAAAGGCCATCTTCCACATGGAAGAAAAACAGATGGTGCTGGATGGAAATCCCTGAAATCTCAGGAATTTCAGGTGGTGGAACCTCAGAACCAGACAAGCTTTTGTGGAATTGTTAGAAGAGAGCGCATGTTCATAGGAAATAAAAAAATAAGCCTTTACTTAAGATAGTCATTCCATATTCTTTTCCTATAATGGTCCAATTTCAAGTAATATAATTTTGCCTTTCATTGTTTCAGATTCCAGCTTCTTACATATAATATTTCTGAATGTAATCACTATGCTTTCATACTACAGACAGTAGAACAAATTGAAAGTGTATTTTAAAGCATTTTAATTTGTCTTGGCATATTTTTCTTCAGCATATTTATATTCTAAGCCCAAATAAAAGGCATGAATCTTAAGCTAAAAAAATTACTTTTCCATACGTAAGTACTACAGTTTTTTCTATTTTATTACAAAAAAAAAGCACTCAAATTTAAAAGACTTTTTTTTCCCACTGTGAAATATCTAAAGTGTGCTAACTAAAAATACTTTGTGACATGACCAATCTTTGAAAGCTATTTGGAATACTTGGACTCCCACTCCTCCTATAGGGTGGACTCCCACGCTGTAGATGAAAGCTTAGCATTTAGCAGGATCAGCCACTAAGGGACTTGTGTGGCTCATTGGAATTAATCAAAATCAGATAGCTCAGTTTTTGATATTGAGTATACAAAGGAAGGTGATTATACACAGTTTACTTTATCCACATAGATAATTTTAAATAATGATTCAGGTACAATCAGTTCACAGAAGATGCATGACCTAAGCAATAAGGAAAATAATCCTGTAATTATGTGTTACAAATTATAATTATGAAATAAAGTAATACTCCAGCGTTCAAGAGCTGCATATGAGGTGGTGAAAGTTCAATTCAAAGCAAATGTAACGTTTTGAAAAAATCCTGAGACCTTGAGGAGTCTTTTAAAACTGTATTCTCAATGCATGATCCTCCTGCTTTCTAGGTCAATGTCTTGGATACATTTCTTATATAATTTCAGACTGTCTGATGAAAGGAGAATAAAATTTGAATTATAATTATTCTACTCCTCAAAAGCACTATAGACTCTTCTTTTTTTTTGAGTTTTACCTCAGTTTTACAGAGGAACTGAGAATTTAATGAGATTCTTTCCTAAAAATGCCATGAATTCCTTTTTTTTTTTTTTCTGATTGTAAAATGACTTTTTCCAAACCTATGTAACGTAATGAGTAGCATAGATACATTAGAGTAGTAGTAGTTTTTGTTCTTTGGTTGATTGAAACTTAAATCCTGTAATTAAATTTATACTGTCCCTTGTAGGAATTGCATATATTTGCTACTTACAGCATTATACTCTTGTTTTGACTCATGGTGGGAAGCAGATAGATTTAAATGCACGAGTGATTTTCTGATTTGCACAATATCATGTGCTACCTCTGTTTGCATCCATTGATGCAATATTGAATGAGACAAGAAGAAATCCTCAAAATGAATATGACTGAGAAATTTAACCAAATTTCTTTAACCAAAGCTTTTAGTGTTATCACAGCATCTGAGAATTGTTCAAAACCATTTATCCAGAAGAAGAGGTAGAAGCTGATCCTGGATCTAGGATCATCCTGAATATTGTCTGAAGAATAGTCTACCAGATAATTCATCTGTTAATTGAAAGGAGTAGACAAAGGAGATGGAAAAGTGCATCTTTGTACCGGCAGCATTCTCCAATATGGAGTATATTGTTGATATTTTGGATATACAACATATTGGATCTCAAGGTGACTTCCTAGGTGACTTCCCAGTATTTTAAGCCTAAACAACTGAGGTAATTGATGAGATCCTATGTTAGAATTCAGAGAGATTTCTGTTGGTTCTTTGTCCAGTTAGTATATATTTATATAGACCATTTTAAATGTGCAAAGCTGAGCTCTGTAGTGTTTTTAGCTAAGAGACTGTTTATTCTTGTTGATAACTCCTCCTCTCAGGAACAGAACCTGCAACCTATTTTACCCTGTGTAATTTTTAAATGTACTGTTTTGTGAAAGTATTCAAGACTGTTAAATGTTTTGGAAAGCTTCTTAATTTATATAATGTCACTTAGGGTCTGCATATAAAGGTATAAAAGTTCAGTTTGATGCTTAACAATACAGAAATGATAAAAGTAGGTGGTCATTCTTGGTGAGCACCAAGACTTTATAAAGTTCCCTCAAAAGGTAATGGAGAACTTAAAAATGTAGAGGTATCAAATTAAATTTATTATCAAGTCCTCTTCATAACTTTATTTTTTCTTAGATTAAGGTTAAATAAAATTGATATTTCTGATATAATGGTGCAAACACCATGTCATACGTTGGGAACACCCTGTCTTGTGTCTGACTTATTCTGCTCTTATGGGACATTACATATAAATACCATGAATCTTTATTCAAAGCAGAAGGACAAGAGATAGATAACTTTTACTTGATTCTTAGGTTTTGTTTGTTTGTTTTTTGGCTACCAGAATTGAATATATTCTCAGCATCTGGTGTGTTTGTATTTCCAGCATTTAATGAGTGGGCTTAGGAGGCTTTCAGAAATGCTTGTAAAGGAGATACTGCTGCTATAATTAACCACAACTGCTCCATGGCTACCTAAGTTAGCTCTTTGCAGCTGAAGAACCCTCCATAAAGTGTCTGAGCTAAGGTGCAGCTTCAAATTTATTACGCCTGAGGGACCAGATCTCTTACCCAGTTATGTGTTTTTCTAGGTTTGGTTACACTTGTGCCTTTCATACCAGAATAAGGTAATGCTGAGAAAACTCAAGTATTCTGCTGAGAAATAGCTGCTGATGAGAATAGCTTTTTAATAGGGACCATCCTCGTCCCTAATCAGTGAAGTCTTATCTTAATCTTATCTGAGAAGAAAGGCAAAGCAAGCAGACTGTTTGATTTTAATGAACATCTTTCTTGGGTTATGTGGTGAGAGCTTGTGTGCATTGTGAAATTACTCTGTGTGTATGTGTATGTGTAAGAAGAAGTGGAGAAATTGCTGGAGATGTTTACCTGGGACTTGGGACATTTAGACTTCTCTTACAGTATAGCTGAGAAGCTTACCCCAGAGCAACTGAGGTGAGTTGATATTCAGAGGAGTGCCTGAGATTTAATTTTTGACTCTCGCCTTATGCTGTGAGGGAAGCTCAAGTTCTAAACAAACAAAAAAAAGATAATAATCTATATGTTTTAATTCTTGAAGATATAGTGATGGAGTTTTAATTTACAATGTTTTATTTAGTTAACAGGATCACAGTGCAGTAAAGCGAGCGTTAGTTTCTCTTTGTGGTCACTGCAAGAAACTACATAAAAAGATACTATAAGTATTATATATATTATATGCTTGTTCAGTGCTTTGATCCCAAATCTAAAAGCACATCCTAAACAACTCCAAGTCATTTGCTGGAAAAATACAAGGATCACAAGGTCATGATTAGCAAACAAAACATGAATAACAGCAAAAAATACAGTTCCAAAATACAAGATATTTCTGTTCCCATATATAACCTCTATTCCCAGGGACTGGAAGGATAAAGTATTTATGGGAAAGAGCTGAAAAGTGAAAACTTTGTTTCATAGCCAATAAACAAAGCACGAAACGAAGAAAAAAAAAAGGCAGGGGCATTTCATTTATTTTTAAAGCTTCATTTGTGTCTAAAAAGGCAAAGCAGCAAAGATCACTTAAAAGATTTTTCTAAAATTGTGGGAATTCCTCACTCGTTTTCATGTTCTCACAGCATCAGCATGAAGAAATGATGAAATATAATTTTAAATCCTTATTTCTTGTCATCAGTTAAAAAATAAAAACAGATGGCTGCATTGTGTGAGTAGGTGTATTAGACTGAATGTCTTAACCAAAACGAGTTGGAGGTAAATTCCAGCTGCCATGCCAGCTGAATATGGTTTTCTTTGCATTCAATCTAAGATTTTTCCGTACTCTTAGTAATGAAAAGATGAAAAGAGACATGGTGACATGAGAACAGGGGAAGAAGTTGTGGAAGAGGATAAAAGACGAAGGACTGAGTATAGAAGGAGGGAAGTATCATCAGAGAGAAGCCTAAAAAGAGAAAAAAGTAATTGAACACAGACGTATATACAGTGTTCCTCTGTGTCATTTAATGATTGAATTAATTTCAGAGAACTTTTGCTAAGTGATTTTCTTTGTTTCCCCAAAAAGGTGCTGAGGAGATGACTTAGCAATCTAATGTTTTTCTCATAGGTTCTGCTAATAATAATGGATTACCATAACATGATACTGCTGTATAGCTTTCCTATTCACACCTTTCAGTTCAGGCTGAATGTCAAACTTCAAACTTGATTAGTTGAAAATATTTATATTTCTAAAGGGCAGCTGTCTCAGTCTATAGATGTAGAAATAATACATAGCATTATAATTTACTTCCAAAGTCTCCACCACATCTATTTAAACATACAGGAACAAGTTACTCTTGCTCTGAAAATATTTCTACTTCTAGGATGAATTTATTTCATTTTTAATAGACTAGCTAGTTACTTTAGTATTACATTATACATTATTACATATTATATACATTATTATTAATATAATTATATTGTATTAGTTACATTAGGACTTGAAGTAAATACTTTTGCCCTCCAATTGTGTTCCTTTTCTGTTTCTCACATCTGGAAAGAAACATGGGCCAGGGAGGAAAATAAAGCAGAATAAGAATAATTTTTAGATGGTCCAGAAATAACATAAGTCATGATATTATGTTCTCTTTGACACTGATGAGAGTGTCACAGAAGAACAGTAGGAAAATCCAGGGTGAGATGTCTGTATATGACTTATGAGAATACTTCAAATGAGATTTTAATGCTGCCTTAATGTGGCAAATTAATTTCCTCCGGAAATTATAATATGTTTTTCTCTGATTCTTATAAAAAAATCTTCTGTCGTTTTTAGTATTAATGGCTAGTTTCAGGTTACTAATTTGCCTTCACTCAGTCTTCTTTCCTCACTTACTTATCCTGAGCATGTTGGATAAATCTTGGCAGAGTATCATACATCTGGTTCTCTCTTCATCAGCTTCAGGGTGTGTGTGTGCATGTGTGTGTGTGTTGAAATACTTCAGGTTTCAGAGGTTATTTGTGTTCAGCAGAAAAAGAAAACAGATGAGCAAAGAAAGCGGTAGTTCCCAAAGTGAACAGCTCATTCCCCACTATACATAGCCCTTCTTAATAAATACATTTTTTCAGTATTTTTTCCCTATGGAATTTGGGGTCAAAACTGAATTTGAATGTGATTTTCTAAAAGCTTAGATACTTTGAATCAGTCCATTTAAGGCAGAAGTCTTACTGCTTCAGTGCTGAAACATGTTTTTCTTTTATTCCCCCTAATATTTATATATATATATATATATATATATATATACTTACAGTTGCCATTGTTTAATTGCAACCAGTAAATGACCAAATACTATCTTAAATGAGCATATCTTCTGAAACTAAGTCATTAGTGCAGACTCTTAATCCTTATGTCTGCCCCACTGGGATCTGATTTCTGATCTCAGCCAAATAATTAAAGAATTGTAAATTCATTTGAAAAATGACAGGGAGTTTTTATATTTTGATGGATATATCTTTTATATCTTTTTATTTCTTACAAAAATAAAACCAGTAGAACCCCTCCTCAGATGAGGTTTCCCAAAATTATGTCTTGATTTATTAAAATGGTGACCAAATTTATATTAATATATAAAATAATAGCAGGTATTGGAGAAGGAAAAAGGAATGAAAGTTATTGCAAAGTGTGCATTTGTACAAGACTGAATCTCTTTGAATGTGTGTGAATACTGGATTTATGTAAAGTCATATTTGACATTTTCATAGAATGATACATGCATTTCCCTTCTTGTAAATTGCATTCTGCATGCTGAGTCCACTACTCATTGGGTGGAATGAATTATTTTAAAGTTCCCATGTTGATCACATTTACAGAGCAATCTATGATGTCCAGTAAGTTCTTGAAAGGTTAGCTGAGTATTTTCAGACATGCTAAAGATATTAGATATATTGTAAAAAAAAAAAAAAGCTTTTTTTTTTTTTGCTTTTTTATGTTTTCTTAATGTTTGCTTGTTTTCGAATGATGGCTGGAACCTTAGGATGCAATATCTCCATCTGCAAAGATTTTCTCTTAAATATTTGTGATGATAAGAAAAATTCTTTTTAACAAACTGATAAGATGATATACTTGGTTTCCTAGAAGGTTATTTTATTTTCATCAGTAACTGTGGACTTTTATTTCTTGTTTAAATATTAATGAAATATTTTAATTCTAATTTTGTTTACTTGCTAAAATTTGAGCTTATGAAAGAAATATTCTTACTATTCTTACTCTTTTTGCTATTCTTTTCGTACTTTATTTAATAAAATAAATTTAAATAAATAATTTCCCAGCAGATATCTGTGATTCTGTGATTCTGTGAATTTATTTAATAAAAAGTATGCAAACCATTTTAAATTCACTCTTTCATTCATGCAATAAATCCCCATGAATGAGTATAAACCTGTGTGAGGTTATATCACCAATTTCCTGACCAATGGATGTTTTGTAATGACTGCCTTCTTTTTAAAGGCATCATTTTCTGCAAGCTGAAACATCTCATCTTGAACACTCCAACTGTTCCTATTTGCAAGCAGAACTCTGATTTAAAATATAGTAGTGATTTTATTTTCTTAAATAGACTATTACCAACAATTTAGAACCAAAAAAAAAAAAAAAAAAAGAGAGAGAAAGGAGAGAGAGAAGATAAGATAAGCAAGTGAGAAAGTGGTACATTATGGAACTACTTTTCATTTAATATCAGTAATTGGAAAGTTAAATGTCTCGAGACAGCCAGCCGCCTAAACTCATTCTAAAGTGTATGGTAGTGACCTTAGGGTGGTGTTTGAAATGGCAAGACGTGTTGGCCTCTGAATGCACCAATTTTTCTGCACAGTGGAAGAATATTGGATGGCAAAGGGCTGAAGGCAGGATCAGTGGGGCCACAGCAGTACTGAGCACTGCAGCAATTGCTGTTGTACAGGATTTGACTGTAACTGAAACGCACAACTTGGGAGAACTGAAGTATTAGAGAAGAAGAAAATGGCATCTATTACTTTGACTAACCCCAAAGGAAGCTCAGGCTGCGAAAGGGGAGGAACAAATATTAATCAGACAAAAATCTATAAAGTGAAAAGAAAACGGTGGCCCTAACAGTATGACTGTAAGTAGTAAAAATGAGTATAAACATTTCATGACTGTATTTAAAAAGAATGATTGAAAATCCTTCCAAAAGGAGGATTTGATTGATTTAGAGATTTATGTGATAGAATTACTCATGATAAAACTGAAGTATAGTATAGGACTGAAGTCTCTTATAGTCCTATGTTCATGATGATAGAAGGCTTTTTTTATGTTTAAGGTGAAGAGGAATCATCTCTGCTCCATTCTTATCAAAATAATGTGACTTCTTAAAAGCTAAATCTATTGATTAGTGAACTTGACAGTTGCAATTCTTTTTCATAGTTTGAAGATTCAGTCTCATACTCAGCAATTTGTTTCGGAGCATGCCCCACTACTAAACTATAAACTACTTCTGAAGATGGCTAACCTGTATCTGAAATAGTCATTCTAGGGTTCATAAATAAAGTTTCAACTGATAAAAGAATAAAACACTAGGCAATACATTTTTTTTAATTGAAAGATTACACTATTTGTGTGGGAGACAGAAATCCTGAGCTCTAGTTTGTGCTCCCTAGACAGCTTAAAGGTGTTGTCAAATGATTGTTCAACATGGAATACACATACAATTTCTGGAGTAGTGAATACAGCTGAGGAGCTGAGGAATTCTGCCTCCAAGAAAATGTCTAATGTTATAATAGTTATTATTACTACTGTTATTACTGTTATCTATATGATGTTGCCTTACGCACTAAAGTTGTGGGTAAGTACATTAAAAAAGACATTAAAATGGAGGTGGTTTACATTTTTGTCCAACTTGCATCTCTACATTCCTATTGTAAAACTTGAATCAGAAGATTCATAAATGGTCTTTACCTACATATAACCTTAGAATAGGGCAGACCTTGTGGAATTTCTCATTATGTCCTGACACATATCCAAAACAAAGAAAATAAAATGCTGCTGTGTGCCAGATGAATCATATGAACTGTGTGTGTGAGACATTTGGAACATAACAAATGTCAAAATGTGAAGACCTCACTTTTTGGGCCAAGAAAGTGAGGCCAAACCCATCTGCAGAGCCGTGGGTCCTATTTGAGAGACACTTAGCTTGCTTGGTGGTTGTATCCTACCCCACAGAGCTGCCTGCTGTCAGAGCCCTGCAATCCACACTCAGTCAGGCTTACACAGGTGTCTCACCACAGTGGTGCCATTGAGAACCACCCCAACAGCACAGTGAAGCATGTGGAACACTTACTGGGGGAAGGAGGGTCAGAAGCAGCACTTGCAGTCCCCTTTTGAAGACATAGCACACACTGCTTGTGTCTCTGGCCTCTGACAGAAAAACAGAGTGAGGCTTGGAGAGAGTAGAAGCCAAACCAGCTTGGATGAGGACACCTATTTCCATGGATTTTGGCTCAGAACCATAATGCTTGGGAGGACTAGGGTGCCAGATTTCAAGCCAGAGATGCCAGGATAGAATCTTCCTTCTGTGCTGTACACGCTCTGCCTATTTTCCCTGATGAAGATGCCAAGCTCAGACATTCTTTTTTCTGTATTAGAAAAATTAAAATTAATAATTTTTAGAAATGTTTTTGAACATTCTGAACAGTTTAATATTGGGATTAAAACACTTGGAATTTGGACAACATTCTAATTCAACAAAATGCTTCATTATTGGAAGTGGTATTTCTCAAGATTTTCTTTTTTAAGTGGTTTATAAAATGTGATATGAATGTTTCACAAATTCAGTTATGAGGAAGGATGTTTAATTGGAATACAGTGAGCTTTGTGGCAAAAGCTTGCATATGGCATATTGATATTATGTCATTCTTAGCACAAATCTTACAATATAAAATGTTCTTCTAGTCTTTAAAAGAGCTGACTTAGTAAAAATGATATGAATGTATTCCACCATTATTATTATTATTTATTTCTTATTATGCTTATAATTAGCCAAGTCCTTCCCAAACAGAAAAACCACAGTCCCTGCCCCAAGGAGCTCACAATCTAAAGATGGACAAGTAGTGAAGTGAAGGGTGTGGGGGGGTCCACAGAGATTTCAAGAAGTTGAGGTGGAAATCAGCCATATCTTGTAATTAGATATAGTATAAGTGCATTATTGCAAAGCTATGCAAAGCTATTTCCCAGGTACCTCTCACACTTTCTATCATGGTTCAACTCCTTGGTGTCATGGCACAGGTGGACATAAAGGAAAGAAATTATTGGTCAGAAGGAATATAGCAGGTATAAAGTAAAGCTGGGAAACTCATCCAAAAGTATTGAGATTGGAGGGGGGTTTTTCTTGTGTGTGTGTGTGTTTTTGAAACTCAGTTCAGTACCAGGATAGTTTAGATCCAGAATACCATGGCTTTAGGTCAGCTCTCTGGTTTTCCAATTGCTTTGTCCTAGTGTCATGCTTGTGCTATAGTGCTAGGGATATAGGATATAAGCATATTCTGTGCATCTGGCGGGCCTTTACTATAGGTTAATATGAAATACTATCGGCTAATATGAATATAAGATGTATCATAGTAAGACTATGGAAATTAAGAATGAAATGACCACACTGGTGCATATATTCATGTGTTTCTATGGGAGGAGATAGGGGCTGAATGGTGATGGAACTGGATGGTGATCTTTCTTAGGTCAGTTGTGAACTTACATTTTAATAATGTAGGACACCAGTCACAGATTAAAAAGGAACAGACTGTTTAATTTTAAAAATACTGTTTTTGACTAAGACAATAAGTCACTCATCAGTTAAGAAAAATACTATTAGGTTTTCTTTGTACATTTAAATGTCTAAGTATTTGTTATAAAACCTCCAATCAGGTTCCCCCCGAACTCTGAAACTGTCCAAGAAACTCTTCTAAGGTTTTCCTTTAAAAACTTCTCAGTAAATTACCATGTTTTTTCCAAGTATTCTGGGGATCATTGTCTATTCATTGCCAAAACATCTTGCTCTTAGCAAATACAGGTGTATTGTGAAGGCAGAAGCTAATAAGCGGTTGAACATTAAAGTGCATAGGTTGTCCACATTTGGAAAAATAAATGGTCAAAGAAGCAATAGCTATTCTGATTACGGATTCTTGGGGAATAATCCGTCATCATTTTCTAGCAAGCCACAAATATTTCTGTAAGGAAAGAAACTTTTTTTTTTACAGTCTTCAAATCCCGCAAATACTGCATTTCTAACAACATTATCAGGAAGTTCATAATACTATTGCTGCAAGGGGAAGCTGTAATTAAATAATCAAATAGAGAGATCATTCATAATTTACAGGTATTCATCTCCTTTCAATAAATAAAATAATATACTTTATGTTTTATTCTTTACAGCTTTTGAAGCAAATCAAGTTTCTAGCAGTTAAATTATTGTTTCTAATAGATTTACATGTATTGTGTTGATAGTAACCGCTTATGATTAGTACATTGCCCAGAATCTTGAAGAACCTACAAAGTTAAATAAAGGCTTACAAGTCTTTTAAGCTACTTTTTATTTGCATAGAAAAATATTTATCATAGGAGTCAACTATCATATGAGAGAAATTGCATTTGTTGTAATTGAAAAAGATAGCTAAAAAGTTTCTGTGGGTTATTGCAACAGTACAAGAATACAAGATGCTTCCATTTATTAAAAAATGTAAAACAAATTGTGAAAGCTAAAGCAGGCTACAAAACAGAAAGTCCTCTTATTACCTTTCTCTTGACTACTATATTACAAGATCATGTGCCACAGTTGAGTACTATAAAGTGTAATTCTGCATTTGCTAATATAATTCTTAAAACATTTTTCCCCAGCACTATGCAAAATATATATATTTGTAAATGCTTCCTCCTATATGCGTCACAACCTTGTTATCACATAGTCACCCTGATCAATTGTTTCATGTTTCTCATCACAGTCAACATTAATATCTAGCTCCTTGTCCAGCTGATCCTGTGATGTTGCTGGTTCTGAGCTTTGTAACTCCATTTTCTCAGTTTCTGAAGCACAAACACTTCCCTCATCCTGTGAATCTGAAGAGTCACTATTATTTTGTGACTCAACTATCATGCCCTTTCCATCAGGACTTTGGATACTTAATTCACAGTTCATGGTTAGTTCTTCGTCTTCCAGTTCAGCAGTTTTCTCACATTGTTCTTCTGCCTGTTGACGGGAAACTTCTTCAGAAACGGTATATATTTTGTTTGCACTCTGTTTCACAGAGTTTGTTTTTGATCGTCTGTGAAATAATCCCAAGTTTTTTATGTCTGTTACAAAATTCACTCGCTTTTGTTTCTCCTTAGTGGACTCTGAAACCATCATTGCTGAGCCATTGCTTACATTATGTGCTTCAGAGGCAAGGGTGGCTGATCCTGGGTGAATCATCGTTGTTATGTCGAAAAGGCTAAAGGGTTTTTTCTTTCCTTTCTTGTTCCCCTCATTTTCACCCTTTTCTTCAGTCTCTGAGAAAGAGGCAGCTTCTTTGTTCATCTTTGAGTTCTGCAAATTAGATAGCTTGCTTCCTTTTAACAAACCCAGGACTTCAAAACGAAAGCTGGAAATATCTTGTTTTAATTCCTAAAAATTAGGAAGAAATAGTTTAGACTATGAAATTTAATCTATTTTTCTTGAAGCTAAAGGAAAAAGAAAGCAACAAAAGATTATGCTTGGCGTCATATGATGAAGATGATGACCAAGACCTTCAAGGCACTTTGGATCCTCACTACTTTCAGGTAAGGGTGAAACTTGAGAGGAAAAGTGTGTTGCTCTGGACTACTCACAGAAATCATGGACTGTAGTAGAGAAGGGAGCGTGGATAACTTGAAGACTTACAGCTTTCTGTACTACAGAAGGTATACAGTAGGTAGTATTATCCCATTATAAGTACAGAATTTTGACCAGCTATTAATACACTCCTACACAAACACACTTGCATGCATACACACACATACACACTTCTCTGTGAGTAGCCCAATGCGCTGTAGGTAGAACTTATTTTATTTACTCAAGAAGTTTGGTGGCTGGATATCTAAAAGCTAACCATCCCTTTTATGCCTTTATATTAGTGGAACTTGTCTCATGACGGCCTGTCTCAAGAGAAGACACATCACCTTCAGGAGGTGCCAGTTTCATTCATTTTCTTTAAAAGAATAATGGGACAACTTGCTAAGATCTGTCTTCTGAGTGCCTAAGTTGTGGTAGGTGAATATCATTTTGGATGATACTCAGTTTTTGGGGAACCAGTAATAAGAAAACTCTTTGATGCTCAAAATAAAGAGTGACAGATGTAAAAGCTGTGGTCAGAATCACCCTGATAATTTCATCTGTCAACAGATGTTAGTATTTGACTGCTTGTTTCCATCTGTTAAGTGTTATATATACAAACGCACAGCAGCACTCAATAGTAGATAAGGCATATTTCCTAAGGTGTTGAAACTATTTGATTTAGTAACTATATTGGTGAAAATATTTAGCCCACTTTGGCATTCCCATAGGGCCACAATTCAAGCTAGTTGATGAAACTGACCTTCTCTTCAGCTGAACAAATATGGACACTTGCTGGAGTTTGTGTACAATAATATCTGTGTGTGTGGTTTGTCAGGACACATACACTCTTCTAAAAAGGAAGGCTGAGTCTACATGCTTGACAGTCATCTAATATCTTATTAAAACATCAATTAATGTGTAAATGAATAGGTACCTTAAAATTTTCTTCCGTCAGGCCCTCTTCAGTTTTGGCATCTCTTATCATTGCTGCAACATATCGCTTAACCAGATTTCTCATAACTTCCTAAAAATATAAAATATCATGTTAGTTTTTTATTGTTCATGTTTTTTGTTTTGTATTAGTTACTAAATCTACAGTCACTAACTTCTGCTTGACTTCTTTACTTTTTTGAAAACATGAGAAAAATGTACAAATCTTTGATCTGGTTAAAAATTTGGAATGCTTTTGGGTTGAAAGTGGATTATCCTAAGAATGGCTGTATTCAGTTAGATTAAAGATATAACACAAGCCAGTATCTTGTGCTCTGACAGTGATCTGTTGCTGATGCCTTGTGAGGAGAATAATTCTAGTTTTCCTTTCGTCAGGAGAATAAGGGTGGTTTTATAATGTTATTTCCACCTATATTCTCCCAAGCCTCCTCTGATCTGAAATTCAGAGACCTCTTGAATCAAAAATGATAAAGCAAAAATTGTATATATTGAGAGTTGTTATAGATATTGAGAGTTCCAAACAGAAGAAACTTGTCACAGATAACTAAACTGTATAGAATTTTTGCTATATCATTTTTGATCCAAAGTCCTCTTTTGGAGGACTCCTTTGAAGTTCTGCCAATGAACTCCACAGGAGATTCCTTTTAGGTTTTTGCTAGCTTTTAACCTGTCTTCTTGTTGTTTCCTTTGGCATCTCCTGCTTCTAAGAATTAGGTAATTATTTAAAGTGATACTTAAAATAGTTGAAAGTTCATTCCCACTAGTGCTAACTCTGAAGTTGTATCAGGTTGCTTAGGCCCACATCCAGCCAAGTGCTGCATATTTCCAAGGGTGGAGATGCCAAAGGCTCTCCAAGCACCCTTTTTTTTTTCCAGTGCTTAGCCACCCTCATTGTGATGAAAATTTTCCTTGCATTTAAGCAGAATTTCTCTTGCTGAAACTTCTGTCCATTGACTCTTTTGCTGTATACCTCCAAGAAAAATCTGGCTCCATTTTCTGTGTAACCACTCACTGTGTATGTAAGACAGTAATTAGACTCCTGCT
>JAUBOD010000132.1:774942-807657 GCA_032353885.1 Nothura maculosa
CCTGCTGGAGCAGGAAGGTTGGACTAGATGATCTCTAGAGGTCCCTTCCAACCTTGAAGATTCTGTGATTCTGTGAAGGGTACTTTTGATTTGTCACAGCTAAAGACGTATGTTAACCCATTCTAGATTCTCAGCTGCTATAAACTGGCATCACTCCATTAATTTTAATACCATTCTATCAGTTTACACTCTCTAATCATCCCTACACACATCTCTGCACATCTCTGTCCTGATTTATTTTTTCTTTGAACAAAATCACACTATTTTTTCTTTAGTTTTACTCTACACTTCTTTTTTTCCCCTCCTAGGTTACACTGTAGTATTTTATTCTTGAGGCTTTTCATCATTTATTCTCAGTTCAACTATTTCATTTTTATTTCCATAAGAATCAATATTTGTCTATCTTGATTGCTTTCTAATATCAATTTTCAGATGTTCCTCAGTTTTTCTTTTCTGCATTCTACTGTTTGTTTTTGTTTAACTGTGTGTTTGTTTGTTTTAATTGCTCATTCATTTAAGATTCCTTTTCTGTCTTTATTTCATATCCACATTTACAACAGATAAGCATATTTTCTTTTCTCAGTGTAGATAATGCACAATAAGAACCAGATTCTGACATAAATATGGTTAGGAGCTTTCCATAAGGAGGCCAAAATCATTCATTAGCTTAGGAAATGTGCATTAGTTGTATATGTCACATTTTCTCTTTTGTCTCTGTAGAATATCTCCGCCTCTGTTTACATCTCTGTAAACTTTTTCCCTTAGGTATATCTTGTGATTAAACTGAATGACAGGATATGACAGAAAAAAAAGTAGGGAGAGTCTGTATTTCAGTTCACTTATGAAGATACCGTGAAAAAGTGCAGAGAAGAAATAAAGATCTATAGTGTAATTTTATCCTTACAGAGTAATCACATCTTATCCTCTGGCTTCTTTGAAATGAGTTGCTACCAGATTAAACTACATATAAAGGATAAGGACTTTTCTCCTCTTCTTTTACCCACACATGAGATTCTCATACTCTGAACGCATTTCTATCTGCACTCTTAACAGAGTTTAAAACACTTATTCTTACTAAATCCCTATGGTAGAGGGCAAATGTCTTTATCAATATCTTATCTATGACGAATTTCTTTATGCTGGACTTGCTTAAATGCAGGCTAGTGGGTGTACTTCATGGGAAATATAGAAAATGCTCCTAGAGATTTGTTTTTATGTGAAATAAGCTGTTGCTTGTGTACTTTTCACAGAATCACAGAATCTTCAAGGTTGGAAGGGACCTCTAGAGATCATCTAGTCCAACCTTCCTGCTCCAGCAGGCACACCTAGAGCAGGTGGCACAGGGCGGCATCCAGGCGGGTTTTGAAGACCTTTTAGTAGAAGTATAAAACTGTTCTGATAATAGATCTGGGTAAAATAGGAGGGAAGAGTTCAGATCTACCTTACCTTCTCCAACTAACAAAGAAAGTACACAACATCTGCTGAATCCAAACTAGTACTGTTCCTCTTTTGTCCCTTTATCTACTTTTTTCCTCCCTAGAAATTCTTCCTGATAATCAGTACATTTAGAAAGGTGCACTAATGTGATTCTGAGACAAAGGGCTAAAGAGGAACCTCTAAACTCTACCTCTGCCTCTACCTCTACCTCTAAACTCTACCTCTAAATTCAAGCAAGTAAATCCAGGCAAGTGGTATTAAGACTATTTTGAAATAGTCTTTCTTTATTGGGAATATATCTTTGGTAAAAATGTTTTAATGGCCAGGGCAAATTCTTTATATAAAAATTCTGTTTATTTGTGATATTTTGATGACATTTGAACTATAATACTTGACATGGAGACCACCAAGGAACCCTAGTATTGATAGGCGAGTATACATATTTGATCTCTAATAATTGTATTGCTTTTAATCTTTCTGGATTTATCTGTAGATGAGGCACATGATTCAACCAAATTGTACCATAATCACGAACTCTTCTTGGCCTACTTTTAAAAATTACAGTGGCATAACTGGGAAATGTGCAGAGGGACTCTGCTGCTGGCATAGGAGAAGACACTTAACCTGAAACAAAAACAATTTCTAATTTTTAAATACTTCCACTTGGAAACCATGTATATTAAGAAATGGTTGCCTTCGGGCAGTTCATTTTATAATTTTTGGGGTGGGAAACCATCGGTCTTCCATTATGACTATGTTCTTTATGGCAAATCTCAGCTGAAAACTGCACGTTTTTCAGCTCTGAGGGCCAAAGAAGTTGTACGTGCAAAACAGCTTGCATTTTCTCATGTTGTGCCACCTATCTCTTGATACAGACTCCTCTTCGCTCCTTGCACAACAGCACTTCCTGTTTACTGGTAACTTTACTGTTACCATTACACTGAAGTCTGATGATGCTTTTTCTTTAGTCAAAACATTGACATGAATATAATTCTGCCAAGAAACAATAGGTTTTATTTTATATATATTTATTTACATAAAAAATGTTTCATTATGTTCTGTTATATATGTTTTAATATGTTTTATTATGTATTATGCCTTATTTTATATATATAATAGAAGCTTTTTATAATATATACACTAATATATGTACACTCACACACACACACATTATATATACATATATATATATATATATATATAAAATCTATTTTCCCTGCCAAAATCATAATGTAACGCATATTTACATTATTTGACAGGTCAGAGGCTTCCCAACTCTGTACAGTTGAGAAGAAATATCTATATTGAAAGGAGGAGGACATTAATAAAGCACTGAACTTACCCCTATAGTTCCAAAACTCTCAGGTTTTCTTCTTATTTTTTTCTTGCACAGATGTCTCCATAACCATTTGATCAGATACCAGAGCGATTTTGGGCTTGGTATGACATTGAAAGGAGTAGGCAGAGTCCCTCCTTCTTCAAAGTAACTCATCCAGAGTTTTGTTCGAGCAAACTTCCACTCAATGTCCGCATGATCCTGCACACAAGACAGCAGCTCACATATTGCTGTGATTGTCAGTGAAACAAATCTTATAAAAGTCCGGTAGTCTAAAATTGGAACTAACCGGAGACACTAATGAATTTTCTTGTTAAAATACTACCATCTTTTCTGTGACAAGAAAATCTTTAATACAAAGCAAAGTTCAAGTAGCTTTACTCCAGGTGTAAAGCAAAGGGAGCCTTTAGATAGTAAATGTTCTCAATAATACCCTTTTTCAAACTCTTTTCCTAGTAAGGGCTTTTAAATAATTATAAGTCTCTCAGAAAACAAAGGATAATTACAAGCAGAAAAAAAAGGCTACATTTCTGATAGAGCTGTTTTGTTATAATACTAATTCACCATTATTCTCCATAGATAAGTCTAATTACTCTGCTGCACAGCAACTTCAGTAAGACTCTAAGTCTCATACATTATCTCAGGAATTGCTAGAGCCATAAATTCACAGATAGATTATCTCACAAAACAGGAGACTATTTAAAATGATGAGTTGAATATCTTCCATTTCTCCTATTTCAGAGTTATATATTTGGAAAAGATTTTTTTTCTTCTTTTCTCTAATGTATGTTTTCTTTCTTTTGGATTCTATATAATATTGTATATTTTTGACAAGGTGAAAATGAATACCCAAGATAATAGCTAAAAAAGATTGCTAAATCCTAGCAGGATTTGGACAAAAACCATAATGTTCAAGAACTTAAACTACTGATTCAGCACTAGCTTTTTCTATTTATTTAAATAGATCTTTTCTATTTATTTAGATAGATCAGTAATTTAAAATTTCTCTAGTAAGAAAGCTGTTCAACCTGCAGGATTCAACCCATGAATTTTGACTACATCTGTCATGATTTGGAGTATTGGCCAATAACCATAGTATATACATGTGTTGTTAAATTTCTTTTTGGAAAAAAATTGTAATTTATTTTCAGATTAGGAAAAAAAATCACATTAATGTGAATCTTTCTTTCATTTGCTTGTTTTCTGCTTGATCATTTTTGAGTTATTTTATGAAGATTCAGTGTTTAATACCATTAATATCATTAATAGAAAGTTGAGAAATAAGGCAAGGCAATAACTCTGATATGTGTAGTTTTCATTAAACAAGAAAACAGGATGAATGAATGAGAAGTTATGACCTTTTGTCTGGCTTGTGTGTTAAGTCATCATCAAATCTAAAATCTGTTCTTTTCCAAAGCCAGTTAGCAAGAGATTAGGAGATGATTATATGAAATTCACACAGCTAGTAAATTTATAGAAATTAATAAAATTAAAGTAGGTCAGGACCATCTGAAAGAGATTTAGTTTCTCAAAGACTGCCCCTATACCGAGCAACATGGAGAGTGCTACCAACTCTGTCACTTGCCAGACTTGTATAGACTTGTCTCTGTACCCAGAAGATGGCTTCTACATCAGGTCTACAGTTTTATCATTCAGAATACTTGGAAAATTCACATCTGGACAAACCCACCTGTGATTTGGTTTCTTTTTTTTCCCCCCTAAAAATGTTAAAGAATCAGAACATCTCAGAAAACTTGTGCATATGGTCTGTATCTAAAAGAGATTTATTACCAGATAAGTAAGGAGCAGAAAGGGGTGTTTACTGAAAATGACTGAAGGATGAGGAACAACTTACAGCAATAAGCTGATAAGAATTATTCATCATGGCTATTAGCATGTTGAGTAGAACAACCAGAGAGATTACATTATAGGTACCAAACATAGTGGCCCCAACAAATTCAGTAAATTCATGCCTTGCTTTCACGTTGGTCACATACAGATTGATGAGTCCAAATATAGACCAGAATAATGACTGCAATGTTTCAAATAATCTGTAAAACAAACAAACAAAAAGGAACAGTTGTGTCATAAAAATACATATTTACAATGCAAATTCCAGATCATCAGTTTTTCCCCATTACAAAGTAAGTCCTTCCATTAATTGAGATGGGTGATATTCCTCCCAATATAGACAATATATAGGGACAGAGCTACCTAGATAAGCATTGCCTAAATATTTCCAATCTGAGCCTCTGCATTTACAGTCTATAACCTATATCTAAGAGTTTAAGCACTAGGATGATTCTACTGAAGCTTCTAGGGGATAAATATGGGTTTTGATCTTGTTTGGAACATCTAACTTTGAAGGTTTTTGATCCTTTGCTTGGGCTTTTAGGGGGTAAAAAATGGCCCCTAAAGTAGCTCAATGATTGTTTCAGCATGGGTTTAAAAAATTTTGCACATTCTCATAAGGAGCTGGTATTGACAATATACAATTTTTAATGCATGTTGAGAGTCCTTTTGATTGAAAAAGATAAAAACTATATTGGATAACAACTATAAGTGTATATAAATACCTAAAGGGAGGAAGTGAGGAGAAGGGGTTAGCCTCTTTTCAGGGATGGCCTCTGATAGAACTAGAGGAAATGGCCACAGACTGAAGCACCAAAAGTTCTGCAAGAACTTAAGGAAAAATTTCTTAACAGTGAGGATGACAGAGCACTGGAACAGGCTGCCCAGAGAGGCTGTGGAGTCTCCTTCTCTGGAGATCTTCAAAACCTGATTGGATGCAGCTCTGTGCCTTGTGCTCTAGGTGACCATGCATGTGCAGGAGTGTTGGACTAGATGACCTTTGAGATCCCTTCCAACCTTACGCATTCTATGACTCTATATTTTAAAAGCAGTCTACATATGGTTCATAGAATGTAACAACAAGTATTTATTTTAAGAATGCAGTTCAGATTGAAAGTTGAAAAATCAATTAGAAAACTTTAAAACAGAAACAAGAACACAATATGAAGAAGCCTCAACAGATTGGTTTTTCCTGCCTCAGTTTGGCAGGTGTTCAAGAGTTCTAGAGAGTTCTAGTGTTCTAGTTTTAGACCATTGGCCTTATTTAATTTCCACAAGTAAACAGAAAAAAACATATAATAACAGATGCCTGGACAAGGAAATTTAAATTTTATTTTTTTTTTAATTCTAAGCATGTATTCTTTAATCTCACATTGTGTCCCTCTCCTCTTTGTTTTATTTTTTATTTTTTGAAATGTGTTCTACTGTACAGTCTCCACCATGGTATACTCTGGTGGCGAGTAAAAATGATCAAAGACTGGTATAGTATTAATACATATTTTTTGTATTATGGTAGCTCTTGGAAGTGTCAGGATGCCAGTAGAGGGGAAAAAAAAAAGAAAAAAAGAAAAAAACACAATCTCTTTCCTAAAGACATCATCTAATTGAGAAACATATAGGAGAAATAAATTAGCCACTTACGTTGAAAATGCATTATTCTGCTTATCACATCGTATTCCTTTGCAGCTGTCAGGTTCATTTGTCTCATAGTAAAAGTACAGCTGGTTCAATCCATTTGCAAAAGCTAGCAGCACAAGACAATATATGAAGAGAAACTTCAAAATGTCCAGCAACATTCTTCCCAGAGATATTTGCAGAGGTCCCAGGTGAGAATTTGCAGTGAATAATGAGATCAAGCGTAGAGAGCTAAAGATATTTGCAATTGCAAACAATGCCTCAGCCACCAGTGTTGGATGCCACATGTCCCAGCTCTCTCGTGGAACTAACCCGCTATACTGGAAACAAACAGAAGGGAGAAAATTATTCCTCTACTTTCATGCACAAACAAATGCATAAACTGTTCAATTCATTTGCACAATAAAAATAAACCTCTTTGGGGGAGCAGAATGTCTTCAGCAGAGCTATTTATGTTAGGAAAAGCAAAAATGGCTGTTATCTTTATACTTAGTGTTCCTTTTTGTTTGCAGAATGTCCTATGCTTTCTGGGTTTTTTTTGACTGTGTTTTGCATTTGGTTATGATTTTTACTATAATGAAAGCATATATAAGCATTTTAATAGATAATAAAAGCAATCAGTTCTGAACATCTTGATGTTTAGAACTATAGATTTTTTTCCAGCTGCAAAATCAATTAAATTATTTCTTGAGAGACAAGCAATACAGATAAGACAATGATGGATGGAAACCTGCAAAATCTTTGGCAAGCTGAAAGAAATAATTTTTCATGGAATAAATATATATTTCCTAATTGCTTACACTGGACCAATGATGAAAAAGATATTTATTAATGAACCGTGGCAAACTGCTTATTCATCTCATTATCAAACAGTCTGATCCCTGGAACTATGACGCTTTACTGTTCCAGCTCTACCACCAGATTTCTTGAAGATGAAAGATACTACTTTGAACTAAGGCTTAACTACTGTTGCAGGCTCATTATTATTTATTGGGTCTCATTAATCTGTTTTACAGAACTTATCAGAGGAATGCTATCAATCTGTGCTACAGAGCACTCTAAAAACATGGAATAATATAATATGAAGTACAGTTAAAAGGAGTGCATCTTCACTGACTCTGGACCACCCAGATGCAGCCTTCAGAGCCATCACAGTAAGCAGAGGGACTCTTCCCTACCACTGAGGCACAATTAAAAAGCATATCCCACCACGGTACTTCCATGTCACACCTACCCTTCAAAGAAGAGTGACTGCCTTCAAGTTGCCAGGATAGGGGAGTGTCTGGAAAAGAGGCAGGAGGCACAAGATAAACCATGCCTGGGTTGTTCTAACTGGTGGCTTAAGTGAGGGAGTGCCAGTGCTGATCAATCAGCTTTATTTATTGATACAAAAGGATCCACAACATCCAACAATTTGGTGGATTTTAGGGTGAGAATTGAAAATCTGGAAAATAATAGCCTGCTATTGAGTTAGGAATCAATCTGCTTTGTGTTTCAGGCACTGGGGTATTCCTTCTCTATAGAACAGGGAATTATACCTGGTCCAGCTGGAGTTACAGGTGAATACTTTGGTTATTAGAGTATGCTCTCTGCCACTAAGCGTGTTGTAAAACCACGTCTTGTTGCACTTGACATTTTAGCTCCAAGAGAGATGCTATTCTGCCTCATCTGTTATTGCTCTTCAGCTCCATTCAGATTAATTCAAAACTAGTGATGAGGTAACAGCCAGGAGAAAACACAACTCAGTTTCCAGAGCATTTAAAAGCAGATAAAAGCAAGAAGAAAATGAAGAGAATAAATTTACAAGATCTCGTGAGAAGAGAGAGGTGTGAATTCCTCAGCATTCTTCTTGTCTTTATTTCAGTATTACTACAAAGCATTCTACTGTGAATTCTGACATCATTTTACAATCCTGGCATATGAAGACTTGTACCTATTAAGTAACTAGGCACAACCAGCAGTGCAAAGAAATATGAGAATTGCACATTGCAATGCATATTTAGATAGGGCAAAAGAACACAAGGGAAAATATATAATGAAACAAGATTTTAAGAAGATGAAAATAGAAGGATATGTACTTGTTTAAAAAGCATCAAAAAAGAGGCATATTTTAGGCAAAGATGTATAGTAGTAGCAGATTTTTTTTTTAAATAAGAACTTTCATGAGGAAAGCATAAAACTACAATGATCAAGGATAGTTATGATACAGTAAGGGAGCATGGAAAAGGTTCAAATGATCAGGGGTAGAGAATTGCTCTCTGAGTTCTCTATCAACTCCATTTGCAGTTAGCTGGGAGAATTGGGCATTTCCGGAGCAATACAAAAGCAAGTATCTACGATAAGTCATATGAGTCATTCTTTAACCTCATCTGCCTTGATTATATACTGAATTGAGGTAGAGGAGGGACTATTCAGATATCGAGAAAGTTAGTTGAGAAGATGAATCCTATAAAAAAAAATCTGGATAAAAAAATTCTAACAAAATTAGAAAAAAATGACACAGTTGAGAAGCTCAATGAAGGGAAGAAAAGATTATATCTTTGATATTCTGGACTGAAATGTAAGTGAATATGGATTGGGCAAAAAGCTGATTATGAGATGACTGTTTATGAGATGATTGGTACCAAAACTCCAGAGGGTTAAAAGAAAAAAAAAAAAAGAAAAAAAAGAACTCCAAAAATGATAAACAAGATGTTGAAATCTAGAAATAATTAAAAAGAAATGAAATGGTTACTTGTTGAGAAATGTGAATATTAGAGAAAGAATTAAAATAAGACTCATGGGGACCAAAGGGGATTCCCCCTCCCTTTTCATTGCTCCATGCTAGAACTATCCCAGGTTCTTTAAGAGGTCTTAATCTATTATAAAAACTCCCCAATTATTGCCAAAGACATGAGTTTATTGCAACTGAGCTTAAGATGAAAAAATAGCATTCTTTATTAACATTAGGAAAGCTTTTATCCAGTCTTTCTTATCATCCTTTTATAATTTTATAACTCACATTATTACCTGGTGGCACAGGACAAAAGAATTGCAAAAGAATTGCAAAACATTTGTTCTGCTTTTTGTTTTTTGGACTAATTTCATTCATATTCATATGAATCAGTGTGTAGGTTTATGTCTCATAATACTTTATTCATTCATGTTATATTAATTTCCATGGATAAAAATCAGCTCCTTTCAATTTAAAGTTGTTTTAAATTGTTTTAAAGTGCATTTTAAGTGCAGTCATTTGATTTAAAGTGCATGTTAAGTATCATGGTGGCCTTTAAACATTCTCATCAAAATCTTCAATATCAACAACATAGCCTTACCTCACAAATAATCTATTTCAAAGTGCTCCTAAAACAGCTTAGCAGTCAACACAACCCTCTCTGACCAATTAAAAACCTCCATTTATTATTGCCTTATTTTCCAAGCAAGAAAACATCAAATGCCCTATTCTCTGTGAAAGCAAAATCAGAGGCATATTTCTTTTATTTCAGCTTACAATTCTGCCTTTCTTAAACCTAAGTTCTATCTACATGCAGATACAATGCAAAGGTCTCATGAAATTTGCTTGCAAAGAATGAACATGAACATGCGAAGAATGAGGGATTTTGCTTGTTTTTTTTTTAGTTTTTAAGAGATATAATCTAAGAAACTAGAAATATCAAGCTAAAAACTGAGAAAAGTGAAGGTCTGAGAAGTAGATTCAGAGATGAACTGGAAATATTCTAGTGGAGAGAAGACTGCAAATAATATATCTATTGTCATTTGATTGGTTGAAGAAAAATGGAATAAAATAATGAATAAAAACATCAGTGGAAAAGTAAAAAGAGAGTAGAGCTTTAAAACATATGTCTGCTGAATATCTGATGTCAATCTAGGAATAAATGATAACAATTCCTGATCCTTATTCAGATGAAGTCAAATGCAAATTTATTATCTGAGCCATTTATGAGAAAATAGTTGGGTGATCATTGTTATCTTATTAAGAGAAAAAGTTATGAATTGTAGATGACCAAGAAAGATCAAAAAGAAATGTAAATTGGGCTTCCTGAATGTTTAGCAGACTGTCTAATCTTGGCCAAATATTAGCCTCTTGTTTCTGGTGGTGAGAAAAGGTTAAATCATTTTATCCACTTCAGGAAAATAACTTTAAATCCTCTTCTGAAATGTCAGATGTGAATGTGAACTCTTGCTATTTTAAAATGTATGCCCCAATCTTTTCATTATGCTGCATTTCAGAGCAGCAGTAGGAAATGCAGTGGGTGGGGTAGCAAAGACCTTTAAAACAGCAATTACACTGAGTAACGGAGTCTAGATTATTCTTACAGGGACTAGTCCTCATATGTAAATGAACATTGGATCTGTTAATCTGACAAAACTACAAACAAAATCATTTTAAAATGCAAAGGGATAAGAAGATGTCAACTTCTGCAGAATTAGTGGCAGAAGACAAAATTCATCTTATTTACTGCTAGGCAGAGCAGATTTATTGCAATTAGGACAATAAATATGGAGTCCGATGATGTATTTTTAGTTAGTTTTCAGAGTTCCTGCCTTGAATAGGAACTTATTTCCAAACTACGTGACAGATTATGTGTGAATCAGAGAGCATTTCATGTCCATGGCTGATAATCAGTAAAGTAAAATTGTACATAAGTTTAGCAGACTTGGAAACAAACAGCACTGAGTTCTATGCTTGGGTTTAACTAATAAATAAAGCCAGCACATACTATCCTTCAAAAACATAAAAAGAGCTACTTATTTGATAGCACAATTATTTGTATTTATAATCTTCCATCAAAACAGAAGTGTTGCTTTAAATTGCTTATCTTGTACTGTTACAAAAATTGGTACAAGGCTATGATTATAGTCATGCTATTTATCATAAAGACAGCATTTTCATTGGATACACCAGATAATTTAAAAAGACTTTGTATACTCACATATGCAGGAAAATGCACGAGATACACTGATCTGATTTAAATACCAGGCCTGAAGTAGACAACTTTGAATTATTGTCATAGTTTCTTCATTCTGAAATTACACTTTTCTATGTAATTTGTTTTGGCCCACCAGCTGCTGTAAATAATAGAATATCTATTTGCTTAAATGCTGTTTGTCAGAAAGCTTTGATATTTCTTGCCCTTGGAACACTTGTCACACGGGGATTTTTTTGAGGGAGCTCTCATCTTTTTATTCAAGAGCATTGGTTAAAATCGCTTCTTGGGTAGTAGTTTTAGGTGCTTCACTGATTCACAGCAGGTAGAAAGTATTTAAGATCTGAGCTGCTAGGTGTGATTTGGTAAACAAGGAAAGCAGGCATTTGAAAAAAACCTGTTGTGCAAGGTTTGGCAAACAAAGATGAAAGTATCACAAGGCACTGATTGCATTTGGAATCCTCTCAGCCTTATCTAGGGTGCTCATGGGGAGCTCTCACAGACAGTTGAAACAAAGGTGCCTCAGTAATGTTATGCTTGCATTACTTTTTTTCTGTGCATCTTACTCTTATGTGTCAAAGTTCAATTGTTTACCAGAACACAGGCTATTTTAAGGATGAGCAAAAAGGTATTTGAGTGCACCTTCACACATGCAGTAAAGGCTAATAGCTGCAAAACCAAAAATAGTGCTTTATGAATCATGTTGATTATGTCATGCAAGCACTAATTTGAAGAGTAATAGAAGCATGTATATCCTAGATATTTTCAGCATGAAATCTGATTACCGTAAGCAAAAGCTGTCTGGGAGATGAAGGCATTATAATACCTTCTAATTAATAATAATGTCTTCTAATTAATATTATTCTGAAGTGAGTAATTAGTTGTCTCCAATGCTTTGGAAGGATGCTTTTATAGTTGTTTTATTACATGAATACATGACTATTTATTCTCCAGCCACTGTACAATAAGGCATCCTTGTGTGTAGAAAGGTGCTTCATCAGCTTTAAATGGCAGATCTCCCTACAGTTTTGTGGAGCTTCTGGTGAGGGTAGAGCAGAGGGCAACAAAGATCATTAAGGGAGTGGAGCACTTATCATATGAGGAGAGACTGAGAGAGTTGGATTTGTTTTCCCTGGAGAAGGTTGAGAGGGGATGTGATCAATATGTATATCTGAAGGGTAAATGTGGGGAGGAAGGGGCCAAGCTCTTCTCAGTGCTGGCCAGTGACAGGACAAGGGGAAATGTTCATTCCTAAGTTGAAAAATAGGAAGTTCCATCTACATGTGAGGAAGAACTTCACTGTGGGGATGACAGAGCTCTGGAAGAGGCTGCCCAGCAAGGCTGTGGAGTCTCCTTCTCTGGAGATCTTCCATACTCGCCTGGATGCCCCCCTGTGCCCCGTGCTCAAGGTATCTCTGCTCGAGCAGGGGGTTGGACTAGATGATCTCTAGAGATCCCTTCCACTCTTAATGATTCTGTGACTTTTGAGCCACCCACTTTCAGGAAAGCAGATCTAAATTTCTATTGCTGAGAAAGTTTCCAATAGTGAATCCTCATGAATAGCCATCAAATGTTGGGATAAATTAGGGATCTGTGTTGCTATAAGTTTATGCTACATCCTAAAGAGCTATGATTTGAGATCAGGGAGCTGTAATCAGCTACTGGATGGCTGCTGCTTCTTCTCTTCTGAGCCAGAAGGACTCGGGCAAAGAATCTTGTTCCATGTAGGGTAGCTGGTAGTGGTGAAATACAACACTGATAGAAATGGCCAGTAAAAGTGAGCTTGTTATGTGGATGTGATGAGACCTCCATGACAGATGCTAAGAAATGCTTTCATAATCCTTTCAGATGTGCTTTCCTTACATTTTGGATCATTTTGTGACACAAATGTTTCATTTTTGCAGGGGATTTCTATTAGAGGTTTATGTTAAAGACATGCAAAATGTAGTATGTTCCATGACTTTGGAAAGAAGTAGGGTTTTGCTGGAAGAAATTTCAAACAGTGGAAATATAAAGCTATTCACAAAAAGCCCATTAAAACAGTGAGAGAATAAACATATCCATATCTTTAAGTTATGCATGTTGGGTGAAATTGTCTCAGCAGTAATAACTTCTCACTAAGAAAAAGGCAAAGACCAAAATAAAATATAACATTCTGCACATTAAATAATAGCAAGAACATGATAATATGCTGATTATTCAGGATCAGATAACAAACTATTGCCTGAAGCTAGACAAAAAAAAGATATAATCCCAGTTTACAGTGTACATTTATCCTAGTTTAGCATCTCTTTGTAGATGCAGAAGAGTCAATAATCACATATTTCCATATATCTGAACTAGTAAGTCTCAGAAACTATAAAATATAAAGAGAAGTTTAAAAATACTTTATCTAAGTTATGTTTAATACTTATCTTAAAATAAATTACCTTTGAAAATGCAACGATTTTTAAAGAGATTGTTGCTAAGTATAACGAGTTCATTACAAAGTCCATGAGGTTCCACCAATCATGAATGTAGTCCTGAAGTCCACCATCCCACATCTGTTTAATTTCACCCCAGATAAAACCTGCAAATAGAATATAATCCATTAAGCATGAATGTTAGCAACAACAAGAACAAAAAAAAGGCTATAACTCTCCTAAACATTATTTCACAATTGATTTTCTTTCTTTACATAAACTATAAAGGGAAGATACATGAGTGGTCCAAGTTGCACTTAAGTGAAAACTTACTTTCCCATTAATATTTCTAAGCTAACTTGTCAGTCAAGGTAAAACTCCTTCTGCATGTGTAGGAGCTATTTGATTGGCTTCCTTTGATATGTTTTTCTTTCACATCCTAATAAGGGATAAAAGGGGTATCCAAACCATTCAGCACTGCCAACTTAGCCCTTGGATTTCTGCTCCAGTGTAATTCAAGCTGGAATCTTCATGACTGCAGGAATCAAGCCAACTCATCATTTGTTTCAATTGGAACTAGCACTGTTAGGATGAGAATTTCCTGTGAGAAAGTCTCCTTTCTCATAGGAAAGACCAGTGTCTTCAGCAAAATATTTTTGATTGTTTCTTTCCTTTGGGTCCTGGAAGAATGGAACCTGTTCTCAGGTGTGCAGAGCACATATTGCTCTGGACAGAGAGTGGTATAGGAATATTCATCCTCGGTTGGAAATACCTCAAGTTGTCTGACATGAGCTCAGTTTAGCAGCTCCTGAGACAATTGTGTGGAGACTCTTTTTATGCTCTAAACAGGACAGGTCACATTATTGTATAATATGGAACGTTAAAACACACCAACAACAATGGAACATTTAGATACACTCTGTGTTTGTGTGTGTATAAATATATATACATACAAACATACAGTTTTTTAGTTGGCGAAGCTGATGGCAGTCTTACATTTTTCACAGTTATTTTTTAAAATTTCTTTCTTTTTACTCAAAGTAGATGCAACATTTACGGCAAAAGAGACTACTTCTCACCTTTGCAGGCTGAAATATAATTCAACATGACTTTTCACCACTTGGTTATCATATGTTGCTTTAAAAAATATTTACCAGATTTCATACAAGGGCTCATATAGTTCTGTATTGTTCTATTGTGGGCTTAGCTTTGAACTGTAACATTTTCACCTAATCATCTTCTAATCGATAGCATAGAAAACTTGCACATAACTTCGGATATGATCCCTAAAAGGAAATTTCTTGTGTATTTTCATTTGTGCAAGGTAATGTTTCCAGGAGAAGAGAGACAGGTAAATTGGAAGGAGTATAGTTTCATTTTGTAGTGTTTTGGCTCAAGTCCTGGCTGCTTTAGAAATGAAATATTCCTTTCCTTACTACCTTGCCCCTGCAGATATCAGCCACATTTCCACCTTGCTCCTATATGTTAGCATCAGTAATCATGAGTTTCAAGAGTATCCAAATCATCCAACTGTTCCAGTACATTATATTTTAGTAGGGTTCATTTTCAGCCACACAGATATGCAATTTTTCAGCTGCCTGCAAAGCTGGAGAAACAAATCCTGAAAAAGGAGCATAGTGGGAACAGAACAAATAGAAAGTGGGAAAAATCCATTTTGATGTCCATGTTAGGCTGATTGCAGCTCTACATTTAAATCAGATCAAATTGATCAGATAAAGCTGATTCACAAAATATAGCAATTTTAAGAGGAAAAAAATATATTTATTCTTCAGCTGCAATCAAGTGTGATGATACAAAATAGGGAAAGAGCAGAATATGACTGCATGATAGGAGCCAATATGCAGTAACACTGTTGCTGTTAAACTGCCTAAGCACCATCATAAAGGGAATACCCCTTTGCAGGGCCACTTGGCAGGCAGGCTCCTAAATACCTGACAGGGTTAGCTTTGCATGCAAGAATTAATCATCTGCTCTTCAAAGAGCCAATCATTTCCAACACATAATATGGACAAGACTAGAGCAGATCTGATTCCCTCTTCCTCCTTCAGTCTTCAATGAGCAGGTCATAGACCTGTAAATATGATCTTTTGCTGCACCATTAAAAAATACCCATTCTGTAGGCTGCAATATACTCAATATGTTTCAGACAGTATTCTGAACTACATCAGCTCAAATCACAGAATGACATAGAAAAATAAGCATTATATCACAGCACCCAGAGATGTGACTTAGAGGAAGCCCAGGACCCTAATGGTCCCTAAACCTCAGTGTTAGAGGCATTTCTATTTTATTTAATTATATTTTTATTTAATTTTCTTTAATGCATATTTAATACTGCATATTTATTTATTTAATATTGCATATTTAGCACCAGGATCTTGGCTCTTGGAAGATGACTTTGGCTCAGAAAGCAGAATGTTACCCTGATAGAAAAATTTCCTACTTTAGAAAATAAGAATTTCTATACACATTAATAGAACTAAATTGTCTTCTCATTCATCACAGTTAAGCATTCCAATAAAATATGCTTTAAAAATAGAGCAAAAATAGAGTGGGGTGATTAATAATACAAATAATTAAGGGAAAGCAGTAACTTCAGAAAATTCTTCTACTGAGATATTCCCATGATTCATAAACTGCCAAAGACAGGAACTGACACAACACAGCAGAGCTGTTCTCTGTAATGTTGCTCAGCATCATACACTTTGACAGTACCAACTAAAATATAATAGAATTATGTACAGACTAAAAGACAGATGCTCACTAATGCTTCTGCATTTGGTCTGGTTTTTACATCAAAAGCCAGACTGTTGTTTCCAGCACTTCCTGGGCTTCAGAAAATGAAAATATAATTGCAGAAGTTATCAACAGATAAATACTGACCTATTACATTCCCGTGGAAGATAGTATATGGCTGTTGTAAATCTGATCATCATAAATGAGAAACAATTGAACTACTCTATCAGTAATGCCAAAATCATCTGGAAATTGGAAGTACTCAGAGTACACTTTGATATCTTAATACTGTTGGGTCTCGTTTTTTTAATTTTATCGTAAGACAATTTTCAGGTTCGTTTTATCAGGGAATTGCTTCTTTTTAACCAAAAAATTACTGAAAGCTGGAAATCCTACATTTTTGTTGACCATATTAAAAAGCTGACAGTTTAGTCTTTCTTGCCTGCCAAACCATCTAAGTGAAAATTCAAGAGAGGCTGGACTCCATAATACTCCAGAGAACCTGAAGCTGGCTATAATCTGTTTCACTGACTGGTGTAGAAAATTTCTTCTGTTAAGTCTTAATCTTTCATTTCAACAGCTAATACATAGCAAATTCAGTAGATAGGTCATGCAGCAATGCTGTTAATGATGGGATTTCTCTTACCTACTTTTAGTTGTTTGCAATGCAAACAAACAGCTCCATCTGAACTACTCATCTTAGATTGCCCTTTGAGTCAATGGAGAGAGAGAATCAATTATAGACACTGTCTCAGAAGTCGAATATGCACTACAGATATCTACATTTGGTCAGATGAATCCCAGTCTTGATGCCTGCTCCTCATGCAGGCTAATGAAAGGGCAAATAGAAACTCTTCAATGAAGCAGAGCTTCATTTAAAAAGTGTTGTTAGTTCACAGAACTCAGTGAGCTTAATGAATCCAAAACATGAAGCATACTTCTGGAGATTCCCTTGTTTTTAGATTACTCTGTTAGGTGTCTTTATCAAACTTTGGGAAATTGAAGTCTTCAGCCCTGGGTAAGAACTCTATGAGCATACTCCTTTTGAGAACTTTCATTACTTTATGGGTGGGAAATTCTAACCTTGGTTTTAAAGACTCTCAAGGACCCTGCTACTGAGATAGCATTTGGAGGCAGTTTCCGTATCTGCTGATGTTCCTGCTTTGGGTGTCAGCTGATTTGATTTGAGACTTATGTCCCAGAGGAATGGATATTGTATTTATGATGGATACTCAATTCATTCATGCCTACCAGAACTTTCCATATATGTCAGATATCTAATACTTTTTAAAATGGAAAATATTGGAAAGTATAATGTCCCAAAATGGATTACCAAAATCCACAACTTCAGGGGAAGACCAAGACGAAAGATGAGGCAAGTCTCTGGAGCTGTCAGGTCTCTGCTGCTAGGTATCCTGAGTGGTATTTAACTGGAACAAGAGATGCTCAAAAAATGGGAGTTTCTTGAGCCCTGTAAGTTCTCCAAGTCTGCCTATAGCATTATGTTACAACAGTACTTTGAAATCCCAGATGCAAATTTGAAGACTTCTTGAAGGCCCAATTGGAGGAACTACTCTAAGCAAGGAAGCTCAGTGCTTCCAGGTTACCCCATTTGAGATTAATTTACCGTTTTGAAATTAATTACCACAGTTACACAGCCAGAGGTCTTAAAATTCTGGTGTAAATCATAACTGTAACAAAGATTTTACAAGAATGAAGGACTGAGAGGAAGTAGAGATACCATCTCCTCAGACTTTGACACAAAACACCAAGTTTATCTTGTTATATTCATTGGGACAATTAGGAAAATCTCAGGAAAGTGGAAAGGTTGAACTAAAACCCACCTCTTTGCTGATCCATGTCTGCTGCCTTTATATTTATTTCCTTTCAATAAGAAAGAATAAACAGTACTCTTTCACCTTATGGAACATGGACTTAAATTACATACATTGAAACTGAGATTTTAAACATTTGTTGCTGTTGTTTATAACTAGATGTGGAAGAAGTAATCACAAGGGCAGGCATTTTGAAACAAATTGAGATGATAGAAATAAATTTGATTAAATATTTCATAGTTTTAATGGTATCTCAAGTCAGGGCAGGAATCCCACAGACTGCATGAGGCCCTGTAAATGACAGGTACCAGTGGAAAGTTTCTTATAAAACTGTGAAGCACTATATAAGCAATTCATCAGTGCAACTAAATCATTCACCTCGTATAAAAAAGGAACTAAAGTAAATCAGATAAATTTTTTTTTGAGAAAAAAGAACCTATGAGTCAAGCATATTTTCATTCTGCCGTAAATGTTTGTGAACTTTGATGAAAAATGTTTCTTCTACCAAAACAATCCCTACATATTTTTTAAAATAAGTTTTGCCTAAACCAACAAGAATCATAGAATCTTCAAGGCTGGAAGGGACCTCTAGAGATCATCTGGTCCAACCTTCCCGCTCCAGTATGCACACCTAGAGCATGTGGCACAGGGCGGCATCCAGGCGGGTTTGAAGACCTCCAGAGAAGGAGACTCCACAACCTCCCTGGGCAGCCTGTTCCACTGCTCTGTCACCCTTTCAGTAAAGAAGTTCCCCCTCACCTGCAGAGATGTGTACAGTCAAAATGCTGTCTTACTGAAAAATAGAGACATTAAAATAAGAAGCTTCCTAGAAAAAATGAATGACATTTAAAAAAAAATCAAATTTTCATTTAAGTTAGTTCATACTTTCAAAGCGTCAATCTTAAGTATTGAGTAATATATATTTTATACCATAGATGAACAATATGTAGATTTGTGTGCATACATATATACATTAATATATATACAATGAAAACACTAGCTATTGTTTTGTATTCTTTGATCTACAGGTATATTGTGTGTGCGTGTGCTTGCACATTTAGGTGTTAAGAATGTTAGTTAAGGCATCAAATGGAACAATGCTTTTAGTAATGCACTTAGATTTCAAAACTGTAATTACAGTCTTGAAATCTTTGGACATTAGACACTGAAATGCCTTTTAAAAAATATGGATGTATTTTCTTTCCTGTGCATAAAGTAAGACTGAGCTTGCAAACTCACATCTTACAACTCTGAGCACGAGAACAGCTCAATACTCATAGGAATAGTCTGTGTCCTTCTGAATATAGCCTGGGGTTGGACTACAAAATTGCTTCATGTAGGCTCACAGACAACTTTTGGATGTAAAACATCTGGATCTGTCCTGACTGAACTCATAATTCATTAACTGAGCTACCTATGGTTTTACTGTTATAGATACCTCTCTCATTCCAGTGCAGAACAAACAAACAACAACCCAACCTCTTCCCGATTTGGAGGTTCAAAGAGGTTCAAATTTATAAGACAAAAAATCCCAGAAACACCTTGACTAGATTTCTCTCTTGTACTATATCCTGAGTAACTACAAAATTAAATAGATTTTTGGGGGCAGCTGTGGAAATTCATAAAATGTTATTCCATCTTCATAATACAAACATTTGGAAAATTGCCTTCCATTGTTTCTAAATCTAATGATGGTTAATGCCTCCTCGTAAATAATAGCGCCAAGATTTCTCCAAGGCAGGAATACAAAAAACAGTGTTTTGAACTCTGTTTTTTAAAAAGATTTGTGGATCCCTATCTAGTTTTGGCCTCACCTTTCCAGCAAAAGGTTGTTCACCCTCTGCTATTCTTGTTCCTTGCCAGTAAGTGAGAGGATGCAAGAGGCTCCTCAGGACTAATCTCTGTGTGCCAAGTTCAACAACAATCTTTCAGTATGTTTTTTTAAAAGAAAAATTTCACTGAACTGTAAAATCATTTAACTGACAAACTCAGCTTTGCTCTACAGTGAGACCTGGAGTTTTTCACATGTACAACACCTCCAATGAAAAGTGAGACAAGTTGGTAATGATCTAGAGCTCTCTGAAGTAAAGGGAAGTCATCCCAGGGAATTCAAGGGGCACTGGTAAGTCCTGAAATATTTCTTCTCTTTTACAGCTGGTTTGATGAACTGAATCTTCTGTCATACCAGGCAAAGATCTGGGAGCAATGCTCCAAGCAATGCTCCAGAAGCACCAACTGTCCCCAACTGTCTTCACAGAGCGGTGATCCCCAAGTGAGCTAAATCTAGGAATCCATCATTTAAATAATCTGTTCATACAGCTCAACACTGAGAATACTTAATTCATTCTTTTGCTTCACTTTCTTATCTGTAAAATTCAACTTAATCCTTTCTCTCACAGGGACAGTGAAGATTAATTTTAGTAATGTCTCTGCAATAGTGGAACAGCGGAAAGGTAAAGACACAATACAACAATAAAAAGGAGACTTTTTTTAGGGGGGCTGAGAATATTCAGTTTTGATTAACTATAGCAGTGTGTTTATTCTTCTGCTCAAAGAAAGTTATATTTTTTAAGAAATACTGATCAGGTGCAAATAAGCCTGGTCTAAGTCATGCTTGTTTCGATTTAAACTTCTATTCATAAGCATCTGATTTGGTGCAAGGGCCTGTGGACAGATATGTAACTATGAACATACAGTGCAGAAATTCTGCATATTTCTGATTTTGAATTCTCCTATGCAATAAAATTCCAGGCATAAATCTAGCTAGCCAAAATACCCTCAGATATTTTGGCATAGGAGTCTATAAATATATCTTTAGAGAAAAAGTGTATCTTCATTTACTGCTCTTATGTCTCTAATAAGCTCAATAGGTTTACATGAGGAATAGGGCATGCATAATTTTACTCATTATCCTTTAATCTCCTTGGCTTCATTGAAGCTGTTCGTAGCAGGCATTTATCAAAACTGATTTGTTTACTATAGAAATCATTTGCTTGCTTCCACAAAATATTTTTAGAGATGTTGACGAGCAAGGCTTGTATCCTAACTATTACCAGAAAGCCTAAGTATAATCAGAACACTTTAATTTATAAATCAATGTGTAGCTTACAGGCACACATTAGACCTGCAGTTTAATACTAATTAATGTGTTGTACCTCTAAATGTGTATTTCTTATCACTCTCAGCAATTATTGTATTGTCTTAATTTTGTTATAATAAGATAATGAAGATATTTTTTGTCATATAGTTAGCAGCAATAAATTACAATTTTCAAGGATGTCTAAGCCTTAGATCCACAGCAGTCTACAAGACCTGTGGAAACAATAAATGAAACATAGCTGGTCTGTGAAGCACAAGAAGGTCTTACAGCATTACATAAAAGCTACTGAAGTCCTATGTAGAGCAAATCTGCATTCCATGTGCTGGTCTGCTATGCAGTAAGTCAGGCTTTCCTTACTCTACACTCACTCTGGACACATCCATCCCTGGACCTATTGTGTGTTGCCTGGGGGGTTATTTCAAAAAATGCAGGGCCAAGGCGGGTTCTTATGCCAGGTCCACGCACTGAGGCAGAGTCAAGTTCAGCTTTCTCGCAGAGGCAGCTCTGTGCAAACCCAGAAGTGATGATGAGAGATGCAGGAAGCTATGACCTTCCTTTCTGCCCCATCAATAGGCATAATTTGTAGTTCTTAACAGCAAGGATCTCAATGTCATGATTGGGAGCTCAGTCCCATGAAAAGGGATTTAGAGATTGAAATACTCTGTGGCTCAATGACTAAAATTAGGAGCATAAGCAGAATTCACAGAGCAAGATATTTCAATTCTCCCTAAATTACAAAATTTGAATTTCAATGCCTGGTTGATGTCCAGAATGAATGCTGAATGTGAGGGCAGCTCGGTCAAGAGAGACAGCAGGAATTGGACAAAGGAATTTATTTCAAACAAGGGGTTTCACTATCATTTAGGAGCCCATCTCAGAATATCAGTTGACACTATGAGAAGGTTTCTGAGTCCAAAGTGCCTACTGAGTCTAAGTGCTAATATTTTCCTCAAGAGAAGTGTCCACCATTGACAAAGCAGTTTTATGGCTAAAAATAACTTTGAAAGAAGATAGGGCATTCACATACGAATCCTTTCTCAGCCTGAAAAATGATTGAATCTCCATGATTTCTCCAATAAAATCTCCACTGGACAGTGCTAAGGAAGACATAATGGTGGTGAGGAGAAACACCACTTCTCCTTGCAAACAAAAATGGGAGAAAGAGAAACTGAGAGAGAAATGATTAAAGAAGCCGCAGAATATCAAATGTCTTTAGCCTCCTTGCTGAGGCATCTCCTAGGAAGCACACCTTTTTATATCTTTTTTTATCTGTTAAGCTATACGATTGCAATGTGAAAATGTGAAATATTTCACTACTAGCAGAACTAGCACAACAGTTTTCAATTGAAAGCAGGACTGAGATGCAAACAATTTATCAGGGCTTGCCAAAATCTGATTCCAACAGTAAAATATTCTGGCTGTATTAAAACATCTTATTCAGTGGAATACTTGCCTATATATGATATTTTTATATCATCTTGTAAAAATGAGTGCTTGTTTGCAGTTCTAAGACAATATTTGTGGGAGGGAAGTTTGCCATAGTGAACGTGTATTAAAAATAGTATTCAAAAGGTCATTGTTAAAGAAGAGAATTCCATTTACTTTCTATCCTCTATACACCGTAAAAGGCCAATAAAGATCAGGCCAGGGCAATGATCCACCTAGCCGAAGTCCTAAATCAACTGCACTTAATACTGAATGCTTAGGGAAAGGATTTGAGGACATAAGAAAAAAAAAAAAGAAAAAAAAAGAAAAAGAAGGGCTCTTCTAACTTCCAGGTTTGCTTATCTTAGGAACTGGCTAAACGAGAGATTAATTACACTTCTGTAGTATGGCTGATTATGACACTGTGAATTGCATTCTGTTACTGAAACACAGCCTGCAGTTTCATTTTAGCACAAAGACACACTTCCAAAATCTTTTCATATTTAGAGCAGAGTTTTACAGGACTAACAAAAATACATTAAGGACACCTATATTGCATTGGGGGTCATGACACTAAAGGAAGAGTTTTCCAAAAGGAAAACTCTTGATTTCTCCTGATTTTTTTTTTTTTTTTTTTGGTAATAATCAATAGATGTATTTTTCTTTGGCCTCATTTTGGGAAACAGCAGGATTATACATAAATTTTATACACACAAATCTATTAGTCAGCAGGATCAACAACAAAGGAATAAAATCATCTACATAGAAACTGCTCATCTAAAACATTTAAAATTTGATAAAGGTATAATAAGCGACTTGAGTGGAAATTCCTGATAAGGCAAATTTCAGGCAGTTCTGGCAACAAGTAGCTCTCCTGATGATTAAATGAACAAGTGAGTCCAGTTTTGGGAATCAGAATAATAAAAGAGATATTAATCAACTGGAGTAAATTTAGGGGAAGGCCATCAAGCTGATGAGGATGCTGAAGCAAATGATTCACCAGGAAGGATCTTGGCTTCTTCAGCCTACACATGGAAAGACTAACAGGGGTCTATGAATTCTTGTCCTTCACTAATGAAAATGAAGGTTATGAGTAGATCAAGTCAGACTCATCCCAGAAGTTCAGAGTGGAAGGACAAAAGATAATGATCATGAGACAGAGCATGAGAAGTTACAATTGGAGATCAGGAAAAAAAAAATCACAAGTGGCTACTCACCAGCACAGGTTACTGACAACTGCTGTGCAACCTCCAACCTTGGAGATTTTCAAAACTTGACTGGATCGGAGCCTGAGCCACTTCCTCCATTACACTACTTTCCTCCAGTAGACTGCATTTATTTATATACTATTTTATCATGTTGGGCATATTGTCCTGTATCTCTGCTCCTAGAACAACTTGATTAGTACTAACTATTCATTTTTTTACCCAAGGCTTTCTTGACCAAATATAGCTAATATTGTAGAATGTGTTTGCCATATCCATGAACACATCATTCTAAAGTGTCATGATGTGCTATCATTTTAGACATACTTTTTTTCACTTTGTGTGAACAAGAATGTACTATCCCATATATTCTACTTAGAAGTTTTCTGATCACAAAGTTTTCTGCAGCTTTCCCTATTAGCAGATATCTACATTCTGTATAGATTCACATACTCCAATAATCTGCATGAAAAATTCTGACAGAAAGAAAATAGAGAACACATTGTTAAAAAGAAATCCGTTAAGACTGCATTCGTTTCCCAGGCAATATTTGAAACAACATAATTATGATGTACATTTAAAGATGCCCATAAAAGAGCATAAATCTCATCAAAACAAATGTCCTTTGCTATAGCCACCCTGAAAAAGTGACAAAAGACCTTCTTAACCACATCTGTTGAACATCGACAATGAAACTAGTTGTCAGCTTTCTCAACTGACCTTGTCAGCTTTCTCAACTGACCTGATGAGCTGACTGTCCTCTAAGATAAATTTCAGTGTGGACACTGCTACATGGGAGGGTAGCATTTAAGGCAGACTGGAACAGTTACGGTAAGTCTATGAGAATCAACATGATCTTTATGTGACCTACAGTCAAGACCCAAAAAGGGTGAGGATAGGTCTTTTTTCACTTCCTCTTTCCATCATTGTTTTCATGCTAAGAGATCACTCAGGAACTGACTGATGGAAAATATTGTTCTTCCTCACTTGTGCCAGGAGATATTTCCACAATTATTTCTTAAAGCTATACTGTTAGCCTCATTATACTTATTATTCCACAGAAAATCACAAGCTGTAATACCATTTGTGTAATCATCTAACTGTGTAAAAGAAAAAGAAATTCAAAAGTTTCCTTAAGTGACTTTTTAAAATATCAGATTGAGAGTCTCCATGGAAATGTAGTCCAATACAGGTTTTTCCCCTGAGCTTCCTACTCTAATGACACTTTTAATATGTGATAATTATGCATATTCACACTCCTATTACATAGTAGTAGGCAAATGCTAATTACTGTTTGATTTCTGGAGATCTTAGATAGTTATGGACAATCTTGAAGCTTCTTAAATTCTATGAGATATATGTATGCTGAAATTTATGTTGAAGAGAAGCCTGGAAGATGTAACTCCTCTTTCACTATTCAGATTAAGAAAGGCAGCAATTAAAATGCAAATTGCATGCAGAGCTATTTTAATGAAGGGAAGAAAAACAATTATATTAATATGTTAATAGCTCTGAGGTGTGGTAGCTACTTCAAGATAACCTTTGCTTTAGAAAAAGATTTTACTTGGTTGCATTCCCAATTTCTGAGTGAAACTATAACCCTAGAGTTGCATTAGTTTTGTCCCTCAATTCAATATTTTTCATTATATTTGGAGAAGGAAAATATACATCTACGAATCTTCTATCTTAGGCTCCCTTTTATAAATCAATACATTATTGTTTTAAAGGATATTGCTTAACTGAATAGTATATATAGATGAGGTAATAGGTTAAACTGCGGCTACTCTTAGCTTATTGGTTATGACCTGATAAAACTATTTAATTATTAAAAGGAGAGTGGATCGTACATATACTTTGTATGTATGTTAAACTGAACAAGCAGTAGTGACATAACATGATTATATCAGGCTATAGTGCAAGTACTAATACTCTTCTGGTCATTGGAATTGTCAGGGTCAACAGCTCTTTCTAGCAAGTGCTTTCAGATGTGTGATTACTTAAAGCCTTTTCTGTGCAGTGTTAATGTTTGAGTGCCTATGGAGGATCATCTAATAATTTTTTCTTTTTTCCTAGGGAGGAATTCTCCAGCTAAATTTTTAATTTTACATTTGCCTTTAGTTAAAACTAGCTAAATGTCTTTCTAAAAATTTTTTTTTGACTTCTGTTTTTTTAAAACAGGTTAATGATACAAGTCACTTTAGAGTGTCAAGGGTCTGTGTGTCACATATCCAAAGTATGACAGGATACTGTGAAAGCCACATAGATGTTCACTACCTGGTTGTTTTTGCATGCCAGAAAGCAAAGCTGCTACTTTCACTGATAGGCGTAGGACAGTGAAGAAGAGAAACCTGCTGTGCCCCAGTATTGGACCATTTATTTCTAAGGATGCAATGTATCAAACAAATGGGCTTTATACTGGTTCCTTATTTCATGATAGTACATAACTAGGCTTTCTTTTTTTGTGAGATATTTTTGATATTTAAAAGTGAATTCATTTACTGCTCAAGCTGGCATGTCAGTATGAAATGTGCTCTAACTGTCCTGCCAGATTAATTCCTTTTCAATAATAACACTAGATATTGTTTTCTTAATGTTGGCAGCAATATTTTCCTTGCAAAGAATGCCTTGCAGTGAAGGCTGGCAAGTGAGAACTGTGTTATGCTCTACTATTGTGGGAAAAATCCCAGAAGGCAGTTCATTTATGAAAGCCAAATCCTTTTGAGAGCTTCCCAGCAAGTAAGAGTACAGACATAGGGTTTTAGGTCATGCAGACTTGCTAAGTGAAAGACAGATGTAGTCCTACATCCTGCTTTGATTCTACAGAGGAATATATAGCAGAAAAGTCACTAACTCTCCTCTGGAATATCAGGCACTGCCAATTAGTGTATTATAAAATCAAGTAAATTATAAATTCAACAGTATAAATTATATCACAGATGATGCAAAGAGCCTTGTCAGCTCGGTTGTTCTAAAAAAAGCCAGGTGTTTAAGAAAAGTCATGAAAGTGTAAAGAAGAGGCATCTTAATGTGAAGCTAACAGTGTTAAAAGCTCATTAGAATGTTTCAAAAACGTTTTTTTTTTTTAAATGAACTTGCTGATGTTGCTGATGGCGATTTGAATGAAGATATCAAATTTAAATTCCTATGATTAAACAGATCACATCCTTCTTTGCATAATTTCATCTTAGTCCAGACTAGCTTGGTTAGGGAACAACATACATAGAATGAAACACAGAACACAGAAGCAGGCCAAGAGAGATACCATCTGGCAAGGAGAACAGGCAAGGACAGAGAGGATCTAGGGTGGTGTAGTCTCATACGATAGAGCAAACAGTCAGATATTCAAAGTTTACATGACTCAAACAAAACAGGATTTCAATAAACTCAAATTGAAATATCCAGGCAGAGGGGTAATCTTTCCCCCCTCTTTGAAAAATCCTAAGGGATTTTCTCATTCCTTCTGGTGAAGTTTAATCAGTTCCTTTTGATGAACCTATGTTTGAAGTTGCTTGACCAGTCCTTGTCAATGATTTTTTTCACAGAAAAACATCTCTGCATGCATATTTTAATGAAAATATGCACTTTATAACACTATTTGTGATAAGTGGATCTATGATATAAGAAACATGTTTTACCTTCATTAATAAGCAAGATTGTTATGGTAACTACTATATAGTTGACACTCTGCAAATGTCCCTCATTCTATTACATGGAAATAAAAATCTCTGTACTGGTAGCAATAGACATTAAAACATTATCAATATTTATGTTTTTATGTTTCAGGGCATAGCTTAATCACCAGGTATCTCTTACGTGTTTTTCTTTCTTTCAGTGTAATGTATCAGAAATACTACTAGGCATCTAGACTTTGGATTTTTAAGCTCTACCTGAGTAGTCCACTACTGTCCCTAGGTTTTGGAGTGTAGGACAATACTATGTGGTGCAATGTATCTTCCTATCTTAGAAATGCTTGGTAGAACTGCAGGAGTCAAAACATTTTGCATTGTATTTTCTTTAGTTATACATTTACCCAGGACCCACGGTAATATCATCCACTCAACGATGGTTGGTGGTGGTCCTTGCATGTTCAAGTCAGACCTGTCAATATGCTGAGAGGCAAGCAACAGCAGGAACAGAAAAGTCAAGTAGGATGCAGTATGGCAGATAAATTTGATAAATGGCTTTCTGATGAACAGCCCTAAGGGGCTTTTGGGAGCTATCAGGTAGCACACAGAAAAGACTGGGAAAAGGAGTCCTATCACAACACATGTCATCATCTTCACAGCCCAGTGTCGCCTCCTCCATCCAGGGAACTCATCATACCAGCGGGATGCAAGCAGCTGCTGGCAGTTGGGCTGGGCAACAAACTATGAAGAAAAGAAAAAAAGGAAGACAGTTATTTCTGTACTACTATTATTAAGTTATTTCCATTCTGCTTTGGTGGTAGGCCTTTACAATAAATAACCTTGGGGTACACTTAAAAAAAAAATCACAGAATGTGCAAATATGCTAAAACTGGTAATACCAGTAAGGAAAGACTGGGTCAGATTGCCCTTCCTTGAGTGAGACAAGCAGAGTATGAACCCCTTGAAACTGACATTTGCAAAAAATACTTCCATTATTCACCCAGCAACACTAGTGCAGAATTTGCAGAAACCAGGTGAAAGTTATTATAAAAATGAAAAGCATGATGTTTGTTACAAAAGCATAATTGAGCCCTGCAAACAGTGAAACTCAATTTCATGGCCAAAAATGAGCTATCCTCAGTATGTTCCCTGTTAATTCTCTAAAAAACAGGTTTACATATTTCAATACAAAATAAGACTCTTACAGAGTATTATAAAATGCTTGCGCAATATGAACTAAGCATTAACATTGCCAGCGCTGTTTTGCTTCACTAATATTTGTCAGATTATATATTTATCCTGTACAATATTTTATGGTCCGTCTGTTCTTCATGATGTAGTTCCAACTGCAAAAATATTATCCTTTAAAATGATAAAAAATCAATAAATATTTCAAACTTTTCATCTATTTTTTGAAAGAGTGTTAGGCATATTCAAAGCTTTTTAGTTATAATTTCATTTGTTCACTGATTACTGTTTGTCCTAATTCTTTTTTTTTACAAAAGAGACATGGAGTAGCAGGACATAGAGCACTTGAGATAAGAAAGAAAAAACATGCAATCAAAGAAGGCAGATAGTTGTCTTTTTTTTTAGAGAACAGAAGGAAAATAAACATTTTTTCTTCGCATATTACACACATCCATACATTGGATGGAATCAATAGTTTAAGACTTAATACAACCAAACGGGAACATACTTGACTTACTAAATAATAAAATAATTAATTTGCTCTGAAAATTTGATCTGAATTTGAATCCTAATCACACACATACATTGTTTTGATAACATTTATAAGCACAGGGATCAAGTTCTTATTAGAGATGAGTGATAGGTAACTTCTGAAACAACTCCTGAAATGCCTGAGACTGCTAGCAGGAGAAATGTTATTTAGTCTGGAACTAAATGAAAGTCAGCATGCATTTTTCTATACATGTCTGGATCTTGTAAGAAAATCTTAACCTAAGACAAATTCATACTTGATGTATCCTAATGAAATGCTAGTGTCTATGACTGAAACATTTGGTTATCACTAAAGCTGAGCCCAACTGTTGTGAAAGAAAAGAAAATCTACTCATACTGCAAGAATCTTGAAAACAACCTTAAAGAAGAGCAACATAGTGTTTTCTTCCATTAGGAAAAATACATTTGAAAGGTTTCAAAATATTTCTTTCAAGATACAAATGTCTGGAATAATACTGCCCTCAATTAGAGTAGATGGTTTCTAGGTTGACTACTGAACAAGTTACTCACAGACTAGATCCCCAGATTAAATATTATACTCTTTTTTTTCCTAACATCCAAAAGATCCATGTTTGTTCCTCTTCTTCATAACACCTATCCTCTTATCTTCTAAAAATAGACTTCCCAAGTCTTGCTTCTGTTCACTTCCTCAACACTTTGGGGCTGCTGTCAATTTTGTGGATCCACGTGAAGGAAAAATTCTCCTAGTCAACAATTTTCCTCTAATCTGAAAGGCTAGTGCTAGAAGCAGGCAGCTCATTCCTCATCAAGCACAGCTTAAAAGAAATGGCCCTTGCTGCAACAAGGAGGAAATGGTGTGTAAGGAGGATTTATAGCATCCATCAAGTACTGGTTTGCTCTGGAGCTGGGTAGACTACAGTAGTTGGAGAGGTTCCTTGGGCTGCTGAGATAATAAAGAGCACTTATCAGCATTGCTGATGCTCTTTTTTCTGCTCTTTCATGCAGTTGGGAGAAAATGCTTGCTGACAGCTCTGTCAGGATTTAGTTTTAATCTTTAAACAGATAAAAGGTAAAGCAATACATAAGGAGGTACAAACAAAGAATTTCTGAGCAAGCGTGAAATACTGTTTTTTCTTTCCTTGTACCCAAAATTGACCCTGAACTGCTCTGACTCTGCTACAATGACAGGACATAAGTAAACTACAAGGCAGGTTTTCTGAACATTGAAAGGTTTTCTTCAGTTCAGAAAATTGTGAAAGCATAATTACCAAAGAGTAAGGTTTTCATATTAGACAAAATTGTGAAAACATAATTACCAAAAAGTAAGGTTTTCATATTAGATTTTTTTTAAAAAAAATAGTTCTCATGCTTTTCTTCAAATGGTGGCTGTTAGTGTGTGGCAGGACAGACATTATTAGTTAGATCCTTTGACTATAGAGGAAAACTGCCTTAAATGATTTTAATTTATTAGAGATAGGATGAGATAATTCTCACCCTAACTCTCATTATGGAAGTTGTTCTAGTAGCACAGGCAAGGATCTGTAAAAAAGACGATTAAGCAGTGTCTGCAGATGATAGACAGCCTTTCCAAGAGATCTAAATACCCAGTTTCTTTTTTTTTTTTTTTTTAATAACAGCATTGGCAAGACTAATGAACAATTTCCTGAAGCAGCAAAACAATCTCTTCACTGTAGCCTCTGCTTTATAAATGCACACATTATGTATATATGTAAGATATCTGTATAAATACACATTTGGCTGTATACAAGCTAAAATACTCATATATATTCCCATTTGGATGATCATATGCTAAAACTAATCATACATGTAAGTCTCTGGTGAAATGAGACCTCACAAATAATTTAAAGATAATTTTACACAAATATTTTATAACCATCAGAAACAGAAATATGTGACATTATTTTGCAAGTTCTGCTTTGCCCCTACCAGTATATTTTCCCTGTGGTATATTTCCTCTTCCTTAATTGGAGATTTTACATTCTGAGGTACTTGAAGTATCTTTTGTACTTCTAGAATTACATTATATGTTATTTGACTTTGACATTGTCTCCATATAATTAGCAATCAGCATGTTTTTATTTTCACATTACAATGGCTTCAACTAGCTTCCAGCAGTTTTTAATTATGCGAGAGATTTTTCTGTAATTATTATTCCTGAATGGACATCCTCAGATCCTTCAGAGAGCCCACCCTTCTGAAAATGTTTTTATATTAATTCCCTAATTACTTGGAATCGGTTCTTTCCTGAGACTGGTGAAAATCAGAAATTATTTACTGTATCAAGAACCTGGTGTAAGTAATAGCAGTGTCTGATTCGAGTGATAATCAAACATACTCACATCCTGAATTCAATTTTATTGCTGATAGAATCTGATCTATAATTTTCTATAATATTGTAGTCAATAGAAATCATAAAGAAAAAATATTCTATTTAAGTACAGATTGTCTATTTCAGAAATAATATATTTTGCATCAATCAATAATCCTTGTAGCATGCTAATATCCTGAAATACTTATTTCATTGTTTTACAAACTAACCAAAGACACTAAAATTCATAAATAATAGAGCATTCATTTTTACATTTATGAGGCAGCATAATAAAATGCAAGATCCAGTTTAAATTCTCATTTTGAGCTCAATAGGTCATTTAGTGTATATAACACTAAATACAGAAAAGAGTGGAGGCAAAATTTAATGATCCTTATAAAATTCTTCGGTGATATTTTTTACAAAACATGGCCTGGATTCTCTGGTATGCTCCTTAGCACTATGTTTCCAGCCAAACTGGTAGGAAATGCTAGCTTTGAGGTCTGCTACTTCATCACACAGAGTTTTCAAGGTTGTTCTACAGTTCAGTACAAATCAAACCCATTGTTTTTTATTCTCTCTCTCTAAAACATTTTTATCATATTTTACATATTTTGCCATATTCTTTATGAAAACTGAAGCTTTTCTAGTCATTTTAACTTCAAATTTAAATGTCAGAATTCTCTGTCCACTAGTAGGGAAAAGTATATTTGCTTGGCACTAATGACAGTTTCAAGTTCAGTCTTGTTAAAAAGACTCTTATTCTTTGTAGACTTTTCATACTGTAGAGATGTCACTACATCTTCAGTACGCGAGTTCCTTATATCTTCCCCTAAAGATTAGATTTGTCACCTTAGGCACTATCTGTAGGAGAACTAATTCATTGAGGTAAACAATATTTAATTGCAGTTTAAGTGGTTTAACTTGGTTGACTGGATCAGCATTGCATTTTCCTTTCCAAAAGCTAGTGACCATGTTCTGGACTGTTGAGTATATTTATATGTCCTATTTTCTGCCTCAGGCCAGAAGCCCCAATTCCTGAACCAATTACTCTGAATCTTCCCATGCCCATCCTGTTCAAGTCTAGTGCCATCTGGAGCAGATTAGCATTATGATCATTATTTTAGTAGGATGTAGACCACCAGGTC